>JAPYYT010001311.1:0-28696 GCA_030522565.1 Ceratosolen corneri
AATTTATATAGGAACGTTACATATTACGATCCTATTTTACAAAACATTGTTAGAATGATAAAGGAACAATTGCTGTTATCGTGTCCAACCAAAACCAAATAATAAAGTAAAATTAATAAAACATTGAATATACTAAATATAAGATACTTTCTAAATTATAAAAATATTTTAATTGTTTTTAAATTTACAATTTACAATTTTTTTTATATTAGTAATCAACTTAATTATTTTTACAGAATATACAATTTTTCAACAAACTGCAGCAATAGTTTAGAATGATACTCTTATTCATCATTTTCAACTTCATTCCTTATTATAATTATTATACTTTTCAACTATAGGAAGAAAGAAAGAATTTTAAATTAGCATTTAGATAAGCCGAGTGAGTTTCAAATCTGGATATTAAATTTATTTATTCTTGACATTTCATAAATATATATGTAATTTCAGTATATTTTCATGTATTTATTATTTAAATAGAAATTCCATATTAATTTAAAATGATGTATTATAAATATTCAATTATTTTATTATTGACTGAAAATTATATCATTATCATTCATTATCATTATTTTAATCATATTAATGAAACACATTTAAATATGTTATATAAAGTATTGGCACTATATAATTTAAGAATTGTACATTACCACTCAAAAACTGTAATTGATAAACTTGACTATATTACTAGAATTATTTTGTACAATTTGGTGACATACAATAATTACATAATTCACTCTGAGATTATTTAAAGTACTTAAATAAATTACAATTAAGTTTAATACTAAGAGAAATGTTTAATTCAATAAACCATTAAAAATAATTAAAAAAAAAGAAATGTTTAATTCAATAAACCATTAAAAATAATACATGAATATTTAGATCAATAAATAATTTCACTCAAGTTCACATTCTTTATTTTGAATATTAAGATACTTTAATGTTAAATATTTCTGTAACATCTACAATTTTTTCATTTTTTGAGTATTTCTATTTAGTATTAGTAAGAATGTGCTAGATATAAAGTATTTTTTAAATAGTAAATTTATGATCTGGTATCTATCCACGTTATCTACATAATAATTAAATGTGTTTAAATAATATTGTATAAATCAAATATAAATATCACTTTAAATATACAGTAATGATATATGCCACTAAATATATTGAATGTTTTATGAGTTAACATGTAAGTTAACATGAAAAATTAAATTTATTTTCTTGGTAAATATATTTTAAAAGCATATTATGTTAACTTCTAGTAATACAAATTATCAAATTATCAAATAAATTAGATGAACATCTTTCATTAGATTCAGTTTTCAGATTCAATTATAAATGTCCCAAATATTTAAGTCATTATACTTTATTTTAAATTATGTATGAAATATATATTTAAAATATATATAATATAAAAATATTTCCATAAAAATTTAGATTTCAAAATTTGTATTTAATTTTGTTTTTACATTAATTTATAGAAGCAAAACGTTGTGTATAACCAATTTTGTTCAATGGTGTATATATTTTAACCAAATTAAAATTTTTAATTTAATTAAAATCTAAATTATAACAAATTTAATTTTAGCGAGGTGGCTAGGATCACATCAATGTTATATAGATGCGCCATCTTTATTGGAAGTCTGTCTTTTATATATATTCAATCTATTTATGATTGCTTTAATAATGAAAATTAAACATTATAAAATATATGTACATTATTATTTATAAAATTATAGTCACTATATTATATTAATTAATTATTAATCATTCGTTACCAATATAAATGACTACCACTACTCATTAATCATTAAAAAAATAATTAAATATATCAATTTTTTCAAATGCATAATTTCAAAGATATATTTATAAGTTTACGTTTATACAGAAACTTTGTTACATATGCAATTTTTATTTAATTAATATATGTACTTATTTAAAAAAAAAACTAAACAAAATCTTTTATCTCATTTATTATAAAAATACTATATTTCTAATTAATACTAATGTATATAATTATCATATTAAAATTTATCAAAAATAAAAAAAAATCAATTGGTTGTTACCAAAATAGGAATTATAAATAATATTATTCTAAAAACAAATTAAAATGAATTTCTTGTGACTATTTTTTAATAATGACAAAGCTTTGTTATCGATTAAATAAAAATCTTAAGATTTAAAACCAACATTATTTCAAGATTTGTATAAATACAAATGAGTTAAGTTTATATCATTATATATTATTTATTTCACTAATACTAATGAAAAATTAATTTAAGACATATTAATGGTACCAATTCAAATGAAAAAGCATCACCGTCTATCTTCTAATGAAATATTGATATCACTTCTATCATTACCAAGCATTTCCTAAAAATGAAGATAATAAATACTGTAAATGTGTTATATTAAAATATATTTAAAGTAAATGTATCCATTCATTTCCCATTTGCAATCAATTGAATTTCAATTTGTGTATCAGTATTTTGCAATAAAAAATTACCTTAAGCACCTCAACAAGTGCTCTAGATTCATTAAGCATTTCTTTATAAATACAGATTTGGTCAGTTAATATATGGTTTTCTGCTAATGCATCATGCAGTGCAATACGTCTCCTTTCTGCCAAAAGTCCCCAATAATTTTCACTAGGGCCAACTATGATACACACTCATTTATATATATATATATATATATTGAATTTAATCTATAAATAACATTTGTTACCTTTTGAATTAAGATCTTTATTGAAAATTTCAATTTTTTCATTGCCTTCTGTTTGTACATACTTATTATTGAACATTTTAATGTCATTTTGTAATTTATTAGGCTCAATATTATGTTTATCAATGCCTTCCTTACAATTATCTCTTTTTATAACAATGGTTTTATTAAAAATTTTAGTACTATCTTCTTTCATTATATCAGATATTTCACTATTAAACAAAATAAATTAATAATAAATAATATATGTAACTTAACATTATAATACGTAAAATATTTTACTTTTTAATTATTTGTTTGCTTATACTCAAAGAATGAAGATTCCTTCCAGCACCAACTAAATTCTCTTTATCTGTTGCAGCTGGTTGTAAAAGATGTAAAGATTGTCTTGTTTTTTTCTATAAAAATTCAAACGAAATTGTATATAAACCCATTATATTTTATAAATACATAATTTTTAAATTAAAAAATTTTTTTTAATTGTTTAAACAATTACATGAAATTCAATGACAAAAAATATTAATTTATTTGTATTCAAAAATTTAGAGCTGTGAAAGAAATTAACCTCTGAAATACTTGTTTGGTCAGCAACGATTTTTTTTATTCTTCCAGATCTCATGATCCTGTAAGTAATCAAAATGATAATTAATTGTTTGATTATTCAAATATTAATATAATTTCGTCATATAAAATATAACCACTTTTCAATAATAAATTCAGAATCAAATGAAAATTTTAACGGCCAAATTTAAGTTAATTTCGAAAGAACATACTCGATTGTTATTGGTTAATCATCATGACTAAGTTTCAAGTAAAAATTCATAACTAAGTAAGTTATGTGATGTTATATTGTATTAAATTATATATTTTTTTTGTCTTGAATTTATCAAAATTTTGATACTTGAACGATTAATATGTAAAACATTTTCAAAATATTGTATACAAATTATTTACATATGCACATATTCTACTAAATGTTTTTGAATAACGGACGAGCATTTTAGTTGATCACCAATAGCATACGATATTGACATATTCGAACGTATATCATAATATTAGCATAACGATATCATGTACATCAACAATTTATTTAATGGTATAATATAACATTTATAGGAGCATCTAATCGATACTTTTATTATTCCTTTATATTTAATGTAAATTAAGTATTTTTTAAATACTTAGTAACTTGTTATCTACTTACCAAATATATTAATCTAAGGAAAATTCGCTATAATCATAACAATCATAATTAACAGGATTGTTAAGCATTGTATCGATCATCTTCATTGTATCTCCAATTATTTTATGTAAAACAAATTAATATTGGTACACATTACAATTTATATACAAATCTTATTAAAACTTTATAATATTTAAAACAAATAATTATTGTTGAAACTATATATAAATAATGGAAACAGTTCCAAAAGATTTACGAGGTTTAAGAGCATGTTTAGTATGTTCATTAATTAAGGTATCTAAATTTAAATCATATAAAATTTTTTAAATATTTAATTTTAACTATATTTTTGTAATAAAAAATTCTTCATAACATTAAGTAGCACTTTTTTTTCTAAGTTTTCATTAATTTTTGTTATCAGACATTTGATCAATTTGAATTTGATGGTTGTGAAAATTGTGATGAATTCCTAAGAATGAAAAATAACAAGGATAATGTTTTCGACTGTACAAGTTCCAATTTTGATGGGTATGCTTAATGTACATATAAATAGTTAACTTTCCTTTACTTTTTTATTTTATTTCTAAAAACTTAAGTATTTTAAATATTTCATACCATTTAATAATTTATAATAGAAATTTTACAATTTTATTATTTTTAATACTAGAATTAAATATAAATATATAAAATATTAAATTAAAAATAAAAAAATTTCAACGTATTTAGTTTACCATTTGATAATAAAAGATTATTTGTACATTTGATATAATTGAAAATAATTTAATAATAACATTTACAGAAAAAATGAAGTATTTGAGAACATTTTCTATTAAAATTGTATTTATGTATAAAACAATCTATTATAGAATGATAGCTGCTATGAGTCCAGAAGACAGTTGGGTATGCAAGTGGCAACGGATTAGTAAGTTAAAAAATATTGTATATTTAGAATAATATATTTTACTTATATAGCTAAATAAATCATAAAGTATTTGTAAGCTTTTTCAAACTTTTTAAGCATTACAATAAATTTCACTTATTAAAATAATTTCAAAAATTTTCTTTTCTATTTAGATCGTTTTGCAAAAGGTGTTTATGCTATATCAGTATCAGGACGATTACCAGCTGGTGTTATAAGGGAAATGAAAAGCAGAGGAATAGTATACAGACCTCGTGATACAAGTCAACGATAATAATTTTAGTAATTAAAATATACATTAAGTTACAATATCTAATTAATTTTATAACTATTTATAATCAATAAAGTTTAAATCAATATTGAGATTAATATTAAAAGAAATTAATAGCAAACATACATGATATACAATTTTTTAAATTCATTTCCTGTGAATATTGAGAACTTCATATGTAAATTGTAATCTTATACATAAATATAAACTAAATTGTTTATCCAGAAATTAATATAATATCTATATCTAGGTATAATTGTGATATATAATATATACTTTATGTTAAAGAAATTATATATGATATACAGTTTCAGAAATAGTAGATCGCAAATGTGATAGCGGATATTGAAGTGCAGGTAAATTATTATTTACAGTATTTAACCATAAATTTGCACAAGTTACATGATAATTATTTTTATTAGATATGACTCTTCCAGTAGTTATTATAGTTAAACATAGTGCGCAAACTATACCATCTCCTTGATAAACAGGCCAAGTTGGTAATTCTGTAACAATCTAAACATAAAATAGTTAAATATATAATTTAATTTAATGCCTTTTAAGAAAATTTTTTTCAAATTACTGGTATATCTGAATAAAACGGTTCCATTTCAGACCATATTTGATCAATATTCATTAATAAATCATTAAAACCCATTATATCAATGTCTATTTCTTTGTATGAAAAATTGACCCTCCTGCATATGGCTGCTACTTCTGCTAAATCTAAATTTAAAATTACATCTCTTAAATGCATAAATAAAATTTAATACAGTGTGAACTAATTATTTAGTATGGTTTTATGAAAAATGAGACTTGCTGCAAAGAAAATCATGTCCTTGTGCTGATAATAAAACTTCTTTTAAAACAATTTTAGATTTTATATTTGTAAATATGTTAACTGCAACTTGAAATAATACAATACAACTTTCCATATAATGTTTCCACTTCCAATAAATCATCTAAATATTGAAATGTATTAAATTTTAATAATTTATAATTAAATGTACAAATTTCAAATATATAAGTAGATTATTACTTGATGTATATTTTTAATTTGTTGTCCATATTCGGAACCAATGTGTAAAAATGACTTCAAATCAAAGCTAGATATGGATCCAGAATTAGTTAAAATTTTCGATTCTATATGATCTAATTCTATACTATTAACTAACAAAGAATCTTCTTTTTGAACAATTTTTTCTAAACAAAAAATTAATAAATTTAAAAATAAAATCATATAAATAATGCTTTAGCTTACCTGTTTTACATATCATGTCAATATTTTTTTCGTTGCATTGATCTATAATATTTTCAAAGCTAAGTACATTAAAAGCATCTGTAATTTCTTGAATCAATGAAGAATTAGATTTATTAGTCACGTTTATTAAACCTTCTTGATTCAAATCAAAAACACGCAACAGATCTATTGAATTAACTGTATTGGGGTTTTTAATTAATGATATAGGTTCTACATCCTTTGCAGACACAAATTCTCCAAAATCATCTGAATAAGCATGTGGCTCTTCATTTGATTTTTGAAAACTTACAATTTCATCAACCATTGTTCTTAATGCACTATACTTGTCTTCAATAGGCTGTAAAATCATTAAATCTTGCTTCATTTCATCTTTTAATGGTGTACTACAAATTGTTTCAATATTATTGGGGCAAGTATATATTGATTCTAAATCAATCTTATTTATTATTATATTTTCCGAGTTATTTATAAGATTCTTTTTGATTGGCTTAACTATTTTTAAAGGGTCATTTCTTATTGCTGTATCTTTAAGTATAACTGTTTTTTCTTGGTTTTTTATAACACCTTTAGGAAAAAATATTGATAAATGTTCATTAGATTGTATTTCTTTACAGGACAATGTTGAATTAAAAGTGGATATATTACTTGTCTGATTATTGTTATTATTCTTATTTCCACTCATCCTTTTTATTTTATCATTTAATTTTTTAACACCAAGATTATGATTCGCAAGTCTACTTCCAATTGCAGATCCTTGTTTTAAATCCCATAGATTTTGAATACTAAGAACATTATTAACTGAAGCACTTTGAAAATCACAAAAATCATCACTAGAATCTGTATTAAAATTTAACAATTGATGTTTGATATCTGACTGATTATAAACATTTTGATATCCATAAATTGTGTTTGTGTTATATAAACATGAATCCCCAGAAGAAAATTTAACCTCTTCAATATTATTTGAATAATTTTTATTATAAGGCAATAATACATCAATATTGGAAGATAAATTAGTTGATTTATTATTTGGTTTAGTTATATTTTCATTATTCTTATTTGTAAAAGAAAAATTTATAGATGGTGATTCAAATGAGGATACGTGATTTTGTATTTCATTTTTTTCTGTATTTGCATCAAAAAGTGATAAATTTAAATTTGGCATTGGGGGAGTACGAATATAATATAAAACTTCTAAACTACTAAAGGGGTAAGATGCTTGAGCAAGAGCAACTAATGCAAGAACAACATAAAGTTCTTGTTCTGTTAATTGTCCAGCGTACTTTTGATTTGCTAAACTCCAAATATAACCAAGGACTTCTGTAGACAATTGACTTGTAAGTAACAGTGGAAAAATTTTATTTGTATCCACTAGTGCTTCACCATGCATTGTACCAGTTCTATAACAATCCTCTTGAACAGTCTCCCAAATCCTCTTGTATAAAGGAGATAATATATTAGAATTTGGCCAAAGCCATCCAGGTAATTGTGCCATTTTTTATCACTATTAATATGTGATTTACTTATGAAACACTTTTTATTTAATAAATTTGAGTTTCAATTTAATTTACAATATAATAAATTAAATGATTTCTTAAAATATTAATAATTCCACAAGTTTTTGTCTAAAATTACAGTATTCATAATCTTAATTTAATTATTGCTGGATGTTTTGAACTAAAAAATTAATATCTGTCATAAATTTTAATAAATCTACCTACTGTAATAGCACTTAATTTTTTTAATAACATATCTACATCTTAAAGCTTGTTTAATCTGTGTCGAACCTCAAACCTCCATTTTAACTCCAACTGAAATATTAGCTCGATTTTAGCGCCACATCAACCCAGTGGATAATAAAAAAAATTTGTGAAGACGCTTCAATAGTTTGTAATTTATGAATTAACACGATAGCGTTGTTAAAGATCTGAACAAAGTAAGTCTACAAATATTTTATTTATTAAAAATTATATTTTTAAAGAAAAATTTTAATTCGAAATTATATAGTTCTAGCAATATTATAGAATAATAGAAGTGTAAAAATGCCAACAGATTTTTACATTCGATATTATGTTGGTCATAAAGGAAAATTTGGTCATGAATTTTTAGAATTTGAATTTAGGCCTGATGGTAAATTGAGATATGCAAACAATTCTAATTATAAAAATGATACGATGATTCGAAAGGAAGCTTATGTTCACCAGTGTGTTATGGAAGAATTAAAACGAATAATTGAAGACTCTGAAATCATGCAAGAAGATGATTCATTATGGCCTCAACCTGATAGAGTTGGTCGTCAAGAATTAGAAATTGTTATAGGCGATGAACATATATCATTCACTACGTCAAAAACTGGATCTCTAGTAGATGTTAATCAGTCGAGAGATCCTGAAGGATTAAGATGCTTTTACTTTCTTGTTCAAGATTTAAAATGTTTTGTTTTTTCATTAATTGGATTACATTTCAAAATTAAACCTATATAAATAATTTCATTTTAAACTAAATAATAAACTTTATATTATTTTGAATATAAATTATGTAATTGATATAATTTTATAAATTTAGATAAATTAATTAAATAAAAATGATTATGTTTATTTCCTTTTTTCTTTATAAAATTGTTAATATTTGAAAATATATTTATTATTTACATTTATAATATTAGTAAAAATTAATTGTGGGTAAGATATGCAAATTTTGTCTACTTTTAATTTTATAAGGTACTCATAATCTCTTAATTTATTGTTTATAGTTTATAAAAAGGATGTATTTTGTAATTTCAATAACATTCTATCTATAAGAATTAAAATTATAAAATAAAAATTGTATATATAAATTATATGCAAACACAATTTATTTATTTATAAAAATTTTAATATCAGTGATTGAAATGCTACTAGCATATAGCAAACAAGGGTTGGCAAGGTTTTATTATATATATATATATATATATATCAAATATAAATCTATTTCCAATTTGATTTATATTATAATCATTTTTCTTCCAATATTTATTGGCAATCCAATTACAGGATATTGTTTATATGCACAATATAAATACAAAATTATATGTACTTTTAAAAGTATTGTAATAACATAGTATAATTATTTTTAAATATGTATTCCACATTTTCATAATTGTTAGAATATAAAACATGTTTTAAAGCATATACTGATAATTGATAGTAAAGCTAAAAAATATATAACAAATTATTTAATATTATTTTAAGAATAATCAACTTAAACTAGTTTCAATTTAACTTATATTAATGAATTAATAGTAGTCTTTAACTTATATTATTGAATTGGCAGTAGTATTTAACTTATACTGATGAATTAGTAGAAGTATTCATGAATGAAGTAGATTTTAGATTTGATTTTGATAGGATATATGCATACATAGGTATACACCAATTTTTTTAATAAACAATAAATTAAGATTTTATAAACAGGAAAATTAATATATACTTATTATTTAAAATTTATTGTTATTACTTTTTTATGTTTTAATTATATATATTAATAATTTAATTAATATTGTCGATAAGGTTAATAAAATTCAATTACAAATTTTGCTAGTAATGCGTTATTATCCCTTGCGAAGAACTAAAGAGGTTGTTATATAATTTAATGTATCTATGCACATAGTATAAAACAAGAAACATTACTGAATCATTATGAAAAAAAGTCTCAACTAAAATTGACAAGATATCGAGCTGTCGATAACTATTTTCGTTACAAATGTATTTACATATAATAGAAATTTTAATATTGACACAGAAAACACTATTATGATTTATGTTTCTTTTTATATAAACATATACATAAAAATAATAAACGTATTCTTTATGTAAAATATATTAAAAATTATTTATTTTTCTTTTAAATGATACATTTATAACCAAAAAATCAACCAAAATTGACTTCTTTGATAATAAGTTAAGCCTTTAGTCGAATAAAAAAACTCATCTTTTATATTCCTATATTACAATTTTTAATTATACGTATATAAATCATTTAAATATTTTTACAAATTATTTTATTATAAATATTTATTTATAAATATTTGTATAAATTTATTCTATTGTAAACATTTATTTTTAAATATTTATATAAATTTATTCTATTGTAAATACTTATTTTTAAATATTTATATAAATGTATTCTGTTGTAAATATTTAAGTATAGAGTACAGGGTTGAAATTACTTGTAATTCAAATATTTATTTCAAACAATGATTAAAAATTTTGTTAATTACATTAAAAATGATTAAACATTTTCACATTTATAATATACATTTTTAAGGATAAATTATATGAATACCAAATATAACATACATTGATAACATAAAAAAAGTATTTTATAATTTTAGAAATATACATATAAAAAACAATGCAGATAAAAAAATCAACAGTAATATATTATTAATTATTACATTTAATTTTCGAAATAATTTTATATTTTGTGCGTTGAATGCTGGGCCGTCGCTTGCGCTTTGCACCGACAATTCGGTGCGTGGTTTGGCTTGTTGTTTATACTTTTCAAAATATGCATTAATATAGTATAAAGCAAATAGTACGAAGTTTGGCAACTAGGCGTGGATTCCTAGGCAATATTGTCCATTAATTTTAGTAAGTTCGTATTGCAAAATTCATGAGTCATATTGAACATCGTCGAACTCTTGAGTCCAATATAGGAAAAACCTGAGTATTTCAAATCACTGTCGATGAAAAAATATACATAAAATATTGTATGTAAATTAGTAAGCTCTTGGAAAACATCTGACAATCATAGTCATAAGAAATATTCAAAACAATTTTCAAGCAAAAATAGTATGTAGTGACAATCGAAATTCTGTTAAAATCTGGAACAGTTACTATGGAGAAACGATTGTGTCTAACGGGCACTCGACCAATAGAATTACAACTACTATCTTTATAACTCATATTTTGTAACTATTTTACTACAAGATTAAAAACAAAATTAATTTTATTTACCTTTTTCTATTTAGTTTACAATTCCGAATATCCATTTACTTAATATATCTGTAAGTTTAATAATCTATAGTATTAAATGAAAATTATATTTTTATTCAGTTCTTTACTAATTTAATTTAGAATTGGTATTTTATGATTTTTAAATTTCATTTAAAGTTTAAATAGTTTCTATATTAATGAATAATCACGAAATAAAACTGAAAGTAACCGATTTAATATTTTTCGTATTTATAAAATATTAATTAAATTTAAAGTTATAACCATTTAAATTAAATATATTAAATTATATAAAATACTGGATATTCTTATAAATTATTTTAGATTAGATGAAATAAAACCTATCTTTTAAATTGTAAGAAATATAATATTAAACTGTTAGAATTCATAGATATCTAAATTAAGATATGAAAATTTAATGAATCATTTGCAATGGATCCATTTATATTATTATAAAAATTTGAAAAATATGTGAGAAGGAAATCATAAAAACATAAAATCTGTTGTTTTTTTTCTAAAAAAAAATTCTCTTATGTTATTTAAAACAAAATTATATATATTTACCTCTGTTATCGAACATTATTAATGTTTAATTTATTTGCTGCAAACTCATGTATGCTTATATTTAGCATTATTAAAACTATAATTTTAAAAGGAATCTCCCAATTCAACTCTAAAATTTGTAAAATATTAAAATTAACAAATGCTTTTTTACTGACAGATCAAAATATCTGTAATACAAAATAAAGCTTTCAAAAGCGAAATATTTAAAACAAGAAAATCTATTTCTATATACTTACAATTTTATACCATATTTAAATAAAAAAATTAAAAGAATTTTTTATTATAATAAAGTTAAAATATTATTGTTTATTTAATTATTTACTTATTTTAACTCTATATTATTAGTTTTATACTTAAAATTTAATACATAAGGTACTCAAGTTTTTTATAGTTTGATAGAAAACCAAATAGCTTTCTTTTGATAGTCATATTTAATAATTTCAACCAATTAATTTTATTTATCATGTATTAAATATTAAAATTATTTGTTATAATCAAAATACATATATTTATTTTATAAAAACAAAAAAGAAAGCCGGATCAGATATCTCTGCCATTTCCTAATTTTTTATGCATTAACGAAAAACTCAAATGACGAAGAAAAACGTTAGTTTACGAAAAACAGGGTTATTGGGGTTAATTACTTCTATCCGTTTTATTATACAGAAAATTGAAGAATAATTAACATGATCCGACCCTACTCATGTTTACATTATATTATTCTTATATATTAACCAACTAGATTCTTTATCACTTGCACAAGTTTTATTTTAGTGTCCATCTATTAATATATTTCTGTAACGGTAAATTAAAATTTTTTCATGAAATTATTAAATTGATGTTGAAAAAAAATTATTTAATTTTTTAAAATGAATTAATAATTATATACGTAAAAATATTTATGATTTTAATTTAAAATACAACTTTAAGATCGATCTTTTATTAAAATTTTATAAAAACAAAATTTCGTTTTTCAGATGTAAGCTTTGTGAATAAACAAAATATTTTTTTAAAAATTTGATTTCTATTACTGACCTTTTCTTTTAATATTAGCTTAAAAATATACTATATAAAACGAAAAATTTTAAATAAAAAATTAAGAATTTAATTTTAACTGATAAAAATTTTATTTATTAGAAAAAATAAATAATTATAATTAATAAATTTTCGTACAATATTAAAAAATATAAGATTAAATTTTTAGTTTTTTTTTAATATTATGTCAAATAAAAATAACAGTGCAACAAGAATTGAGCATTCCAACTTATATCTGAAATCTAAATGTATAATTATAATTACCTTTAGTATTTTACTTATACAACTTACATAAATTTTTTGAAATTGTTAACTTCTTTTTGTATATAATATGCTTCTGAACAATTTTCTATTCATTATTAAATTTTATATTTAATTTATTTTTCTACCCTTTTCAATTCTGATTACAACATTATAAAAATATGAATACATTGTTTCATGAACAGTCAATAGTAATCAAATGTATTTAAAACTTTGTCATATTGCATACAAATTTTAAGTGTACATTTTTACTTAGTATTTTATAAAATAATTTGACAACAAATTGCAAGTCACAATAACTTATGAAATAAATTAAAATAGATGTAAAATTTGAAATATATATATTACAAAACGATCTTAATTTTATGCTATAAAATTTCTTATTTTAAATATATTTCTAAGGTTTTAGTTGACGTTTCAAAGTTCAATAGATTAAGGATTAATAAATACACAATTGATTTTTTTTTAATTTAATAAATATAGCAATATTTTAATATAAAATTTTTATATATCTCATTTAGAAATATATTTTCAATACTGCTAATATAAATTCTGATTACACAAGTCTATTGTTTCAATTATTTATTAATTATATAATGTTCGTTTTTAAACAATAAAAAAGCTAATTTAAAATTTGATTTAATCATTACAAATTTTAGGGTCATAATAAGCATCTAAATAAATATTAATTTGAATGAAAGAATGGTGTCATTTAATTTAAAATTGAAATAATTAACCTAAGTTGTATGAATTTATTTAATCAACTTAATTAAAATTTGATTATGTTTTATGTTAAAATTATTTTAATTTCTGATAAGAAAAACTATTTACACATAAATTTTTATTTTTCAAAATTTTATCCATACATATCTTCGCGATCTGCACCAACTCCATCACCATCTTCTAAACTTGCAAAATTCAAAAAATGAGCAGGGCGATGTACTTCATGATAAAATTCTTTTGGATTTATTAATTGCAGTTCATATTTCATATTAGGATCATGTCTTACACCTAAAAAAATAATTTAATCTTATTTATATGAAATATTCATATTTATATTATATGATATATTAATACTAACAATAATAATAATTTTTACAAATTTAAAAGAAATATAGAATTTTAATTTTACCCATAAAATTGTAATTCCACGATCCTTGACTTGGTACCATAAAAAATCCAAGGAATCTATCAGACAATAGCATTTGAACTTTTTCATAATGACTAGGAAGATATCCTTTAGGATTATTTCCTTTGTCTGTATTTTGCTTTCCCCATTCAAATCCACTAAAATTTAAGATAATAGTTATGTATAATATACAACATTGCAAAAAAATAGCAAATAAAAAGTTTCAATAAACCTTGGTGTTAATTTATATGCTGTAAGTGAACACGAACCAGGAGTAAAACTACAGGTTATTACAATTGTTTTTTCTCCATCCCATGAAGAGTTTTCTGCCATTACTTTTGCATGAGTTGATATATCCTGTAAAGTAGTTTAATTTTACCAAATATATTATAATAAAAAAAATAATAAAGAATGCTTTGATATAATTAAAAATTTCTTACTTGAGGAGATAATTGTGGCAGTTCGTTTGGTTGCGTATGTATCCATCCGAGAGGTTCCATTTCTTTTAAATACTGATGATTTGGTAACATATTTGGCAAATGCACAGTTTGATGTGTACCCCACTGTGGAGGCATCACAATACACCTAATTTCTTTCACTTGAGGATTGTCTGGAGGGCTTACACCATATAAATATCCGGCAATCTGTTAGATAAAAATTTGATTTTAAAAAATAAAATGTAAAATAATAATTTTTAAAATTTTTGTAATATTTAACCTGAGCACGTAAATCTGAGATAGTAACGAATTTTTTAAGAACATTTTTTGGTAGGATATATGTGTAACCAGTCTCTTTGATATCATCGGACGATACGTAAATGTGATTTGTTCTCAAATGTAAATTTGTTGCTGATATAGCACGAATCCGCCATTCTGTCTTAGAACTAAATGATTGTGTCTCATAATTCGATGTTGTGGCAGTGATAATCTCATCTCCGTGTTTATTAACTGTTCTCGTTGTCGTTGCTGTAAGTTGTGACTGCTCCTTAGTTTGTTTCTCAATTTCAGCAATTTGTTGGCGTTGTGCTGAGGGAGCGCTAATCTCCATTCCAAGTATAATGTCACGGATTTCAGACTGAGTTAATGATGCAACATTTACGTTATTTTTTTTTCCGTAATCAGCGAGAATCAAATCTTTTAGTTGCACTTCAACCTTTACCCATTCATCATCAGTTAGCGAAGGCCAAATGTGATGTGGCTCCGTGATTGTTGTCTTATCAGGTTTCAATACAACTTTTGTTCTCTCTGTATTAACATGCAAAGCTCGTAGAATTAAAATCAGACGTGAAAATGCAGTATAAGATGAAATTGTTTTCAACCAATCGTCATATAAATTAAATAATACCATTTGTGGTTCGGTAGCTTTTAAAATCAAATCACCAAACTTTTCAACTTTTAAGCAAGCTTGGAATGGAAGCTGTAATTCGGATCCTTTGATAACGATATTCGGAAAGTCAAGAAGATGCACCTCAAGTGGATCTAACATACCTTTTCTCGTCACAATAATTTGCTTAGGCTGCTCTTCGACTGGTAACGATCGAATTAATGCTGCTACTTCTTCAGCAGTTTTCCATTTAGCTAATTGTCCCAAACGTTTTTGACCAGCCCATACCGATGTATGAATGATCTTCAAAAAGAGTTGACCCGTTCGTGGATTAAAAATAAAAATTGCACCATTGATTGGTTTGGTAGTTAAATTGCCTTCAAAAGTTTTATGAATAGTAACACGATAGACATTGGTATCATCAACAAACCAGATAATTTGATTACAAAATAGTTCTCCATAATTTTGTGAAGATAAATATGGTTCGGTAGGTTCCGAAGAGTAAAGTTGGAGAGCTTTCCTTATACGCTCACGAAGTACATAAAGGGCAGGATTAGCTTTCATAATTTTAGCCATGGCTTGTTGAATAAGAGGCTTACAGCCAGGAAACCAATTACCATATGCACTGTGAAGATTATATGCAAGATCTATAGCTATCAATAATCCAGTAGGTGATGGATAAATCGACATATTATCAGTGGTGTAATCCAAAAATTTTGCTCGCGCATATCTCTCTATATCATGAGAATCGTAATCACCCCACCGAAGTTGTACGTCTATCCAGTATTTCTGAGTTGTTGTATTATCCATAACATCTTTAGAATCAGCAAGAAGAGAAGGCCGTGAAACGTTCCATTTATAAGCCGAAAAGAGAAGAATATCAGCACATGATGAATTCATCTTGTAAGATTTTCGAGGATGGATAGTTTCTTTTTGCACAGTTTCAATCTCTAAAGCATCAAGTTCCTGATCAAAAACTTGACACAAATCCATGACAATTGATTCATGGACTTTTTGCCACAAATGCGCACGAAAAATTTGAATTAGAGAGATCTTCAGTGTTGGAATTTTACCATGCATAAAAATTCCTGTTAAATCAAGTTGTACCTAAAATAATATCATTATAATTTATATAGTTAATGAAAAATCAAAGTACAGAATAATTTTAATCAAATAATTTACCTGAAAACCAACATAAACGTTTGCTCTATTGATAGTCGGTGACCACCACAGAGTAAACCGACGATTGGGAATTTGGTTTAAACCTGATCGTTGTGCATTTGTTAGTTTCTTGTACTTCATTGACTCTTCAAATCCTGATGCTTTTTCCCTATAAAAGTGATAAATTTTACAATATTAACAATTAGTCTTCTTATAGTTTTAATTTAAAAAAAATAATGTTATTTACCAGAAAAGACCTTCCCATGTTGGAAAATATGTTCCTTTAAACAGTGTATGTTCCAAAATACCTTCTACTCCACCAAGCGCTTGAATCATGTCAGTTCTATAATTATTTAAATTCCATAATTTACCATCATGACGTTGGTGAGTCCACCAAAAGGGATTTTGTTTCAAAACCTATACAAATTATTAAAAAATTATCAGTAGAAAGTAAAATAAAATTTACTATAACAGAACAAATAAATTATAAAACAAATTTATATGTAATTAAACATACCTGGTATTGTTTAAATTCAGTTCTGATTCTCCAACCTTTATCATAAGCTAGGGTGTGCCGATCTTTCTGAAAAAGAGTGTTAATTCTAGGAATACCTCTATCCCAACTGTCTTCCAAATCTTCTAGAGTTAGTCTTCGATTCTGCGCGTTAGCCTCTTGCCTTTTCAATGCATATTCTGCCCACACTCTTTGGGAATCAATAAACTCAGATTCCCATGGTTGAATATATCTATATAAATTAGGAATTAATTGGTCTTCATCGTGGCTCATACCTGAACGAAAATGTGTAATACCGACTTCGGTTTGTTTAGACCATCTGAGATCGGATTGAGGAATAAGTACATGTCCCATTGATAACATACCTAACCCACCCAATTCCTTTGGTGTATAGAACACAACTGGAGGAAATCTTGATGGCATTTTCGAATTCAGACCTATTTTTATACGAGTCTGAATTTTGTTTTCACACTTGACAAGTAAGTCTAAAAGCTCTTGTGTATTAACAACAGCTTCGCGAAAATAGGTCATGAGACCGATTAAAGCTGTGTTCCATTTGTTGACAATTTTCGTAAAGGTGGTAGATCCAGAAGCCATGAGAATTTGCCTAACACGATTGTGGAATCTCTGCAAACTCTCATCATCTACTCGAAGAAAACATTGAGCTGTTCGTTCCTTTGTTATTTCGTTCTGTAAATTCCACACGCCGTCTTTATGTGTGAATTCTTCATGAGTCATCCTACATTTCGGAAGAATACGACACTCGAATCCACTCATATTAAATAGCAAATTCGGATTGTCTTTGCTGTATACGCTTACAAAACTATTTTCCCATTGGACAGTGGTGGTCGATCGTGGCAAACGGTTCTTTATATCCCAAAAGACAGCACGACCAAGATTTACGTCATGTTTCATTAAACGCATACGTGCATCGCGTGGCCAGCACTTTTTATTGTTGTAACCCACGATATTTTCGTTGTTTGGATCAGGGTGTTCAGTTAGGTAACGTTGTATAAGATCGCGAGCTTCATCTGCAGTAAAACGAAGGAATAAGTGAATTCTGTCGACGTAACGGCAATATAAACGAATTGGGTGTGCCGTTTCTGAAGCCACATCCTGCATTAAAAATTTATTAAAAATGTAAATCTATTAAATATTAAACACGGTCTCTTTTTCAATTTGTATTAAAAACTTTTTTGAAGCTATATAAGGAATGTAATTATTAATGTAGAAGAACATAGATATTATCATAAAAATATGATAAATATTAATATTTTAAAATCTTCAATTTCAAGAAATTCAAATTAAGTCCAAATATTCTAATTTATTTTAATAAAAAGCATCACAATATTATAAATAATGATATCAAATCAAAGATTAAAATTAATTTTATTATATAAATAATGTATTTAAAATGTTGAATATATCTTTTTTACCTATCATAAATAATTTTTGATAGTTATATATTAAATTTTTAATTGAATTTCATAAATAAAATTATAAATCACTGACCTGAAAAGTAAGAAAATCATTAGGCATCTGGGGGGGACCAGCCATCTCACTAGCACGCTGCAAACCAAGAACTAGAAGATCCAACACTAATCCATAATATTGAGCGATAAAAGAGGCAAATTGTAGCCCTCTGATTATACCATAACTGTTTGTATGGTTCATGTCTTTATAATTTATTACGACATTATTTTTAGCCGTCATATAATCGGCGATATTATGATCAACAATTAGTCTCAGTAAACGATTAAGCAATGTTAAATCAATCTTCTCGTAAAGCTTTTCAAATTTTGATTCCAGCAAAACATTACATTCACCTTCACTAACATCCCAGACATCCTGAAGATTATTAATGCCCTGGCACCATTTATATACAAGAAGAGGCGGTGGTTCAGTGTCAGCTGGTTTAACCCATGGTGGAAAAAGTCTTCGCTTATCTGCTTCATACCATAAATATTGATCTAAATAGGCATCAGTGATCTTCTCTAGAGGTTCAACATCATAAACTGGAATAAGATGGCTATAGAGATCCATAAATTCAATACCAACCTATAACCAAAGAAATATGTATATCTTTAAAAATCATTTGCCAAAATCAAATTTTTAATTAATCATATTTATAATTTTAATATTAATTACTTAAATAACTTAAATAAATTTAATAAAAACCATAATTATACTTGTAAGATTTACAAAATATTTTCTTAATTTTTCAAATTAAAATTTTATTATATACATATATACATATTTATAATATACATTTTTTCTATATTAAAAAGTTTGTTTCAAAAGCTATATAAACATTAAAAAATTATTAAAAAATAAAATAAAATTGGATTAAAACTGTTCTACAATGCCTTTTAAAATTAGTTTATAATAAAAAAAATTTTTTAAAATTAAATATAAAATTCAATTGTAAAATTATTCAGTAATACTAAAAATATTAATAAAAATTTTACTATTAAAATGTAAATTAAGAAATAGACATATTTTATATAATAATAAATTCAAAAATTAATTTAATTTCAATAATATTTCTTATTATATTATTATATATTAGAAATGATGATAGTCAAGATTTATATATAAAAAAAGTTTATATATAAAAAATCAAATAGCTAAAAATAGTGCTCAAGCAAAAAAAGTGTATAAAGGGTTTTTAAGATTGATCTAGAAAATTTTATTTTGACAATTCAATATTGATATAACATATATTAGATGAGTTAGTGAAAATAATAATGACAAAATAAAAATGTGATTAAAAAAAACTATTGAATAATACCAAAAATGGCTACAAGGTTAAATTTATTAAATTCGTTTGATTATCGTATAAACTAAGATCCAAGATACTTCAGATTTATTTGATTTATTGAATGCATTAATATCTGTGATTAGTTATTTAGTCTAAACAAAATAATAAATGTTTAAAACAAATAACTAGTGACTATATATATATATATATATATAAACATTGGTTATAGGTTTGATTCAACACACTTAAAAAGTGACGTTTATAATACAATTATGGTTTTTGTTTCAACTGAATTAAAAGAAATTAATTTATACATTTTGTATTGCATAATTCATTTTCATTGTCACCGATTTGAAATATATGTTAATTGCATTAAGATTTTGCGCAAATTGGAAATTCACTAAAAGCTGTTACTTAAATGGAACGTATTACTCCACTGATTAATTATTACTTGTTCTACAATTATCAAAGTAAAATGTTTAGTTTTGCTACTTAAAAATACCTAACGTTTCAAATTTAAAACAAAATCATTAAAAATTTTATGAACATAAAATAATTATAAAACAATCAATACATAATTCAATAATATTTATATTTAAAAATAAATAATAATTTTATTTCATAAAAAAAATTTATAATTTTTTGTAGTATAATTTTTAAAAATTATACTCAAAATTATAAATTTATATTCTAATTCTAAATAATCAAATATTTTTACTGTACATATATTTCTCAAGAAAACCTGAAAAATCGAAATAAATATTAACTAATAAAAAACATAAAAAATTTCTAATAACAATCATTAAAAACAATTATTTTTTTAAATACTTGGCATATATTCTTTTGTACATTTTTTAGACCAAACATTAATCTACTTATGTTCAATTATTCCAATAAAACATGGAAATACAATACTAAAATTGTTGTCAATTTGGAAACTGCATTAGTTAAAATATTCACTAATACAGGGCAATAAAGACATTTTATTTTTGAATTTGTGAAAGCTGATATTTCAGCACAAGAAATATCAAGTACATCAAACTCAGAAAATTAAAAAAAACATACAAATATCGTGAATATATTATTGCTTAATAAAAACTGCTTAATTCTAATAGTAATATTTCATATCAATATATATAAAAATTTCTCATCTAGAAATATTAATTATGTAATTAATCAATTAGAAAAATAAATACATCTAAATTGTAATAATTTGTATAAATATTTTTTCAAATACTTTTAACTGTTTATATTGATTTAAAATAATAAATTAATGAAAACATCTTAATATTATTTATTATTTTATTAAAACATTTTTAAATACCTCTTTAAAAGCTCTTTGTGTAAGAAGATGACGTTTAATTCTTGATAAAGCTTCATGAGGATTATCATAAGCTTGTTCGATTAATCCAAGTTCTTCGCGTTGACTTTGATTTAATCTTGATTTAACACTATAAGCTTCTTTTAATCTCTCCAAAGCCAAAATTAATAATTTTGTGTCATGTTTATATGATAATGGAGGAAATGGTATAGGAGCAAATCTTCGAGATTCTAACCAATGTACAGTTGTTGTATAAATAGCAACAGCTTCCTCTGGAGAAATATAAGGTCCATCCTACAACATGAAAACATAGTTATGGGTGAAAAAAATTATGATTAATTTAAAAAATATATTTCAATACCTTCAAGTAATTATGTTGACGCTCTTGTTCAGCTTTTAAATAAAGGCGTGTCAGACGTCCTAAATTCTTCTTGCATACAGTTTTATCAACAGTAGCACCGCGTCGTATACGTTCACGATTATAATGAGCTGTATTTGTCCACCAGTCTGCTTTCATTTTTACATATCTAAGAATCATATTTTCAATGGGTATTGGTAATCCAGGAACCTATTTATAAAAAATTGTGTAATAATCAAAAGTATATTGTCAAGATATGAGTTATATTTTATTTTATTGTAAAATAATGATAACAATCACTTTATAATCTATAATTCTTTTTTATCAAATATAATATAAATTAATTCTATAATAAATCTATACTATAAAATACAATTTAATTAATTTGTGTTTAATAAGTCATTTCTTACTTTCCAAGGAATATTAGCTTTCCAACATCTCCAAGCTTCACTGAGATGTTGCAAAATTGTTCTTGCTTTATTCTGTTTAATACCTTCGGGCATCATATCCACTATATCATGCATAACGGATGCTCTTAATTCCAAATCGAAATGTGATTCTACTCTTTGTTTAGTTACAGTTTTTGCTACTCCTTTAGAATGTCGACCTTCAAATTGGCGAGAAAGCAAATTACCTAACCACCGTTCAAGCAAAGGTGTGATACCACGCATAAAAAAGAGCCAAACGCGCCAACCTGGTGCCCAAAAACCACAACCTGGGCCTTTACCAACTGGACCCTTAAATATATAAAGAATTTGTAAAAATATAGTTATAATTAATTTTAATATTTATTATACTCACTGTATTAAATCGATAATAAATTAAATGCTTCAAATCCTTACACATCCTTATTTGCCTCATTAATTTATATTTGTATCGATACATTCCAGTTAATTGGCCAACATGAGCAAAAATATACTGTAATCCATCAGCAAGTTGAAATGCATCGACATTATTTAAACGATATTGAACATGAGAATCAATAATCAGTTTTGTCAACCGAAGTATTTCACGACATAAATGAAAGGCTGAAAAAAAGATATAAAAAATATATTTCATTACAAATTAGTTTTTATAAAAAAAATTAAAAATATAAAAATTTTATATTGTGCAAAAATACAAAACAATTTTCTTTAATAGCAAAAATACTAACCATTTCCGAAACGAGATTTCTTCCTCTCTTTAGTTGTCAACGTTTTACTTGGTTTTAGATTAAAGTTGTAATCCAAGTGAAGATAATTTAAATTCTTTCTATGAATAAGAAGGTTTAACATATTGTAACCTTGCCTACATACTTGCAAACCAGCTTCTACCCAATCAACTGTTGTTGTTTGGAAAAATTTTGTTGACTTAAACGAACGAAATAGGTACCTCTTCTTTTGTGGTTTTGGATGCCTATGTTTCAATGCATTTAAAACAAAATATTTTAACAATTTTTGATAACTAACTCGAACTTTTACTGGTTGACCTGGTGGACAATGTTCTCGATACCATGCTTTAACAAGAGGAATATCGATTGCTCTTCTAGTTCTACCAGATCGAGTATTGAATGGTCTTGGAGCCCAAAGTAAAGCTATTCCATTAGCTGTATTATCAGTATAAAGTGGAGTTTCTTGAAGAAAAGGTTGCACCTCTTCAGGAAGAACAAAATCTTCATCGTCTTCTATTACTGGTTCCATTGTCTAAAAATATTATAAATGTCTTGGGTTAATTCAATAATTATAAAATAAGTTCAATATATTAACATAAAATATTTTTATTCTAACCTTTAAAGAATTTCGATGAGAAATAGGATTAATCAAAGGATCAAAATAAAATGCAGGCAAATCTGGATCTTCAGTTTTTATATATACAACATTTGGTGCATGATACCTAAAAAAATACATTAGTTAACAATCAATATTAAATTTATTAAAAATATAAAAAATATTTTTTATAGAATAATTCAATTTATAGGCAAAATCAGCAGTTTCTTTCAACTCTTAAAGAAAGATACAAATAACTATTACCATGTTATTATACCACTTTACTAGTAAGATTTAATAAAATTAAAATTTTAAATCTTAAAACAAAATGTGGAAATTTAATTATTCAATTTCTTAATGTAGTATTGTCTTTACCAAGATAAATGTACAAAATGTGGCATATTATTGTATAAATATGGAAAAGCAATTCTATATTCTGTTCGAATTGGTTGTCTAATAATAATTTTATTAATATCATTGAATTCATTCCAATCTTCATCAGCAGCATTAGAATCCTTGACTAAAGGTTCAAATTTTGGACCTCCAGGTATTGCCATGTTTAATGCTTTTGCAGTAAAAAAAGACTTAGGATCAAATAGATAAAAATAATTATGATCAACTAAATCTGTGAGTAATGGATTTGCAAGGCGATATAATGTTGCCATCATGGGTAAACTTAAATTCCATCTTCTATATGTGGACCCATTGATGTATCTAAAAAGTTCATTTGACTTATTATTTTTATAAAAGTAAAAATTAAACAAAAATTAAAAAAAGTTTATATATGGATAAAATTTTCAGTTAGCGTTTGATCCAACTTTAGTATTTAAGGAATCATCTCAGACAATTCATCAAAAGTACTACAGCTGTCAACCCACATTTTTTGTTGATTTCAGGACCCCTACGCAGTTCATCATAAAATTGATATTTTTAAAAATATGATTGAACTAATTTATTTACTTTGATCCAATAAGTGGCTTATGCTCATAAAACCAGGTAGCTACAGAAGAATCTTCTTCCGAATCCAATTCAATTTGAATAGCTTCTAAAGGTTCTACATCTAAAACGTTATCGGCATAATCCAATGGAGGTTCTTCATCATCGAATGGTGGAAATCTCATTCTTTTAAAATGTCTACGATCACGTTTTTCCCGTCTCATCATAACCCACATAGTACTAAAAATTAAGTTAATATACATTGAAAAATAAACATAATTAAATATCAAATTTTTTTAATTACCCCCATTGTGCAATATAAACAGGTTCAATAACCCATGGTATTTCATTTACAAATGTAATTGCACCTGTTATATGATACAAGACTTTCACATCTCTAATTTGTTCCCAAGGCATTGGCATATTTTCTAAAAGCTTCATAACAGCATGTGGCATATATTTTAGTGCTCTAATAAAAATTATTATAATTTAAAAAAGATTATAAGCTTGCAAAAATGTGAAAAATTTAAGTCTTAAAATTTACCCTAAATAAACACGTTTATCATGTCTATATTTACGACTACTCATATCTCCATGATCTCTAATAATTTTACGAATATGCTCTGGTGGCATATCTTCTTTTTGAGCATCAACAAAACCAAATTTTCGTTTTTCAGCAAAACGTTTTGATTGTAATTGTTGCCATTTTTGTGCTATAAAAAATTTTGTTAGTTCTACATAAATTCATGAAATATTAATTAGTTTACATAAATATACTATAATATGGTTTAAATATTATTATTCTTTATAAATTAATTTTGTACTGTTTTCACTTTACAATTAATATTACAATATTATTATATATAAAATATATTAATTGGTAATAATTAATCTAAATAGAATACTTTTTTATTTATTGCACTATAATAATTTTTATTCTAAATTTACCGAAGTTAGTTAGTTAAATTACCTTTTTCCTGTAACTTATCTTCAGAAATTACTTCAATTTGCTTCGTAGATTGAGAAATTGAAGATCCACTTCCACTCATAGCTTGTATATGGGCATGATGTACAGCTTGAACCTGTGCTGCTGCTTGAGCATGAGCTTGAGCTGCTGCTAATTGAGCATGTGCTTGCTGTTGAACCATCATTTGAGCCCAAGGATTTGGACCCAATAAATATGGAGGTAAAGACATGCTTACAAAGATAGTCCAAAAATCTATTCAAACAAGCCAACTATAAGAATAAAAAACAAATTACATATAAGTTATATATAATAACATATAATGAAGCTTAAATAGGTATATAAATAGTAATTGAAAATGAAGTTTTGAATCTTATCAATAAACTAAATTTTTAATACAATTAATATTAATATTCAAGTTTTGAAAGAATTTTTTAAATTAATAAAAAGGTTCTTACGTTTCAAAACAAATAAAAAATAATAAATATAATTCTTCTTTCATTTTATTATAACTATTAATTTTATTAACTGAGTAAAAATAAAAATATATGATTTTTATAAAATATTTATTAAATTATTAAAAATATCTTTTGAATATTTTTTTTGTAATGTATTGTCACGAGAATTTTTTTTACTATCTCCATTTCTCGACTTTATAATTTATTTCATATAATAAAGTTGTGATATATTGGTTTTTTTTAATACTTATTAATAAATTATATAATTTATAATAAACTAATTAAAATTTCACTAAAACAAAATTTAACCTGATCTTATATATAAAATTGAAAAACGTGAGAAACCTATTTTAAATAAATTAAATATAGCTCTTATGAAATTTTTTCTGATGAGAATTAATTATAAATCATTTAATTTTAAACTACTTAAATACAAATACAATAATATGTATTCCAATAAACAAAGTATGAAAGGTAAATTATACAATATTTTCGTTACTTTCTAACGTTTTTAAACATTATTTAATACATACGGTAATAACTTGGACATACTGTATTACATAAAAAAAGTTTCAGAAATACTTAAAAAGGAGTTACCTGGACTAAATAATTAATCTATTATATTTATTATGATAGTTCATATTTATGAATTAAAAAATAGTATATATATACTGTACTATATAAGAAATCCCAAAACTTCTTCCTTTCAAAAACGTTTTTAATCGTTTACTACCTTCGTTACAACATAAAAGAAGCTAAGATGGCGATTTTTATATTATGGAATTCGAAAATGAGATACTCAACAGTTAACCATTATGAAATTGACAAACCATGATGATCAGAGACGCCAATAGAGGTCTCATCTCATCAGTGTTGGAAAACGCGGAGAATATAAATAAATCATACATCTAAAAAATAAAAAAATATTTCCCATGTGCAATCTTTTATTGTATAAATATAAAAGATGAAGATAAAAATTAAAAATAGCATAATTCACATGCATATGTATGAAATCTGTCATATCCCTCTAGATAACTAAAATTTATGGTTCCACAATTTTCTAAATTCAAAACATTAATTATCTTAATCTATCATTTTGTAATATACTACTTTGTTTTTTTTTATTCTAAACTATGAAGATTGAAATGATAATAATATTCCTACTATTTTCAACAAAATTAAAAATATGTTTATTATTAAATATATATAAATTAATATTAAAAGGCTTTATATTTAAAAAAATATTCAACTTAACTTTATAAATGATTATAATTTATAATAATTTATCAAAAAAAGAATTTTACAAGATTCCAAGGGAACCATAAACGTCTTTCAATAATACTATATTGTTTGGAAAATTCGTTAGAAATTTCTGCATGTTTATGATCATCAGATGTACCCCAAAAGTCTTTACCTTCTTCGATAATCCCCTAATGTCGTCTTATGGTCTCGGCTTCACCATTCTTTACAACTTTACCTACGATTAGAGTATCGAATGTCTTGTATTTTGTCGTGGGTCTTATTGCATAACAACTGTTTTTCAAACACCGCGATATTTAATATTATATTTAATACTTTAATACTCACCGATATTTAATACTCACTGTGTGACTGTTGTGATTGATTGAGTTACTTCTTTTCTTCCTGCGGTGGTCAGTTGTCAGTTTTCAGTCAGTCACCGAATTAATTAACATTCACACACACACGGTGTGAATGTTTTAGTTGATTGATCTACCACTCCTCGGAGGAAGTTCTTAGAAGTTCTCACAAGAATGTGAAATAGAAAATCTTTTATTAGTTTGACTCAGCAAGGAAGTAACGGGAACTAACTGATATTGAATGTAAGTGATTGGTTGCTGCAATGTTCAATTATAATTTGAACATCACGTTTGTCGGAGTTACTTAATACTCGTGTAGTTTGTTTTTGCTAAATCTGGGGGTGTGCTCATCGAATAAGTTCCTTGAAAGTGGGAAGATATAAAGCTAGATTTTGGTTAGTATTTTCTTCCGATTGGTGTACTGAATTGTTGAAAGGAGAATCATGGGCAGAGCCTAGTTAGAATAATGAATGATTGTTTTACTGTTAAAAGTTACACTGATAGTTAGCACGGTGCGTTAAACAAATTATCTTACCTGTTTTTTAGTGATAACACCGTGACTAAACTACGTGGAGTGAACCAGTGCAAGGTTTTAGAATCTTTATAACGATTGGTATTACTCTGTCTATCAATGAGACATTTAAAACTCAAATCTGAGACACAGATTATAAACAACGGTAACAAGACACTCGGGAATTATCGTGTGAGCTGAAGGCTGTTGGCAATCATCTGGCAATCAAAAACATACTAAATCAATTTCAAACAAATTTGTTATATCTAATTTCAGAACAATGAAGTATTATCACAAGAGGTGCGTAGGTCGTACGGAATCTCGAACATATTCCTATCTGGATAACAATATTTTTTGCTTCATTAATATTTATTTCTTTATATTCTTTATATAATAGATTTTTAATTTATTCAATTTTGAAACACTAAAAGCATAATTTGATATTTATTATTGTTCAAGAATTGAATAGAAACTCAAAAGTCACTAAATAATGTTGTTTATTTTGACATTTGTTTTTGTTCGAGAATCATGCAGTTTCTCGACACTGTTTAAACAGAAACATCATGCAGTTTCTCGACTCTCGGTACTACCTCTTTTTTTGTAAAATCTTTTCGTACATTCAATACGTTTATGATTGCCGGATGTGTCCCAAGATCTTTGAAATATTCTTTAAAAATACATCGAATATTTACATTTTATTTTATG
>JAPYYT010001312.1:0-43573 GCA_030522565.1 Ceratosolen corneri
ATTACATATATATATATATATATATATATATATATATATATATATATATATATATATATATCCCTACTTCAAATTAATTAATCTTCATTTATTTTTAAATAATATCCTGACCTAATGCACGAAGCATAATTAACATATGACATAGCAAATTTTATAAAATACACAAGGTAATGCAGATATCTATTCGCAGACATCTGGACTGAACAATCCAAATCAAACTCCCTCGATTTTAAAGAAATCACTCGTACTCGAGCGAGCATTCATAAAATAACAGAGGAAGCGGAACTGAATAATTTGAGCCTCTCTAATCAAATTCCATGAAATCTAATTCATCCTCCACCTCGCGTTTCTAAGACTCGGCGATTGCGATCCCGAAAAATCACGAATCCGCGAATTCACGCACCAATGATTATTGTCTCGAGATTATTGTCTCACTTAGGCTCGTGTCTCAATAAATCCCATAAATCTCCGAAGAGGAATGCCATAATCTGCTAAATTGTTAATGATAGGGACCGAGTTGGACAGGATAAGACAATGCATATGAGCTTTATATGTTGGATAAAATTATTGGGCCATTAATCACCCTGCAAATTTCTTTTATTGTGATCATTGTAATCGATAATGGTTCGGAGTAATTAATCGTTAATTCGTAGTGTGAAGACAGGAAATTTAGAGTGAAAATTTTGTTCTAATGAAATTGGGAACTAGAAATAGAAAGCAATATATTTAATAATTGTAAATAAATTAGGAATTATTTAATCTCATGAATGTTTTGCAATATAATAATTATTCATTTTATACTTGATAAACTACTCCAATACAATATAAGATCATATTGTTATTTTAATTTTTATGTGTTATCCTGTGTTATTTTATTAACACATGCGTTTCGCTTTGGATTGGAATATTAATCGATGACTTCGCATAAAAGATATGGACATGAATATTATATCTTGAATTTGTAAAAGCATAATTTAATAGATTTCTTTACATTTTTGCGATGAATTTTGCTGATGATGACTAGAGAATTTTATTCAGGAATTCATAACTGTCGCTACGCAGAACATATCTATTTTTTATCCCTTTTCTCACTTTCTATTACACACTTTCTTTGAATAAACTATGACTGCTTTAGTACAAATTATTATTTTAATGAAAGGAAAGTAAGAATCATAGATAAATAAAGACGAGATAGAAAGAAGAATAATTGAAATAAAAATGAAGACCGGAAATGATGTTTGATAGATAATGCTAGACAACAATTTGGCAAAGAGACCGAATAGTAAATTTTGGGGAATTAAATTAAAATTAAAGCAAGTAAATTTTGGGGAAGGGGAAGACGGTCAAACCAAAACACCTACGTAATATTCAACTCTGTTGAGGTTTCGAATAATGTAATGATTTAAATTCTCTTTAATTCTGTCCTCTGATCTCTCTCTCTCTCTCTCACTTCTTCACTATCTACCTATTTTTCTTTTCCATTACTCTCTTTTCCTCTATCTTCAGTACTTCTCATACCCCAAAAAGCATAAAGCGCTGGAATGATTACACGACCTTTTATAAATGTCGCTGTACTTATTTCAACTGTTGCCTTTTTTCAAATATATTACTTTTTCCTTTAATAAACTTTGATTCAGAAAAAATTAAAAATTTCCTACAACTTAAGCAATCATAATATAAGAGACTGACATTCTGTTATCTGTGTTACTCATTGTATCTTTCTCTTTTGCTCTCTCTCTCTCTCTCTCTCTCTCTCTCTCTCTCTCTCTCTTTCATCCGTTCTATATATATATATATAGATTTATTTCCACCTATTTCGCCTTTTTGTTTCTATTTTGTTGGCATGAGTATATAAACATCGCTTCCATTACCAAGAAAGCATTTGAAATTTTGGAGCAATGTTGTTTTTACTCGACTTAATCCCAGTATTCTCATTGATAATATTCCTATACTCTGATTATAATGATTATATCATTCCTAATGAGATTGCTGTTTCTACTTTTGACTAAATTTAAAATTAAATTGACTAAATTTAAAATTAAATTAAAATTATTGCGTAAAACGAAGTTTAATTAAACTCAAATTACTTAAAAGTATTTACTATCATTATAAGATTATTTTTAATTGCATTGTTCAATAAAACGTAATATCAATCCATGAAAAGAAACCCTCTATCGCAGTTGGTTAATAAATATTACATATAACAATTGGTTTAATCAATATAATTTACACAGAGACAAAATAAATAATAATAATGTACTCAAAAATATGTATTAAAATTTTGTTTCATTTTCCTTTACAGCATTAATATATTTGCAAACATTGAAATTGATATATTAAAAAGAGAATATTACAAGCGCTAAATAACTTGACTTTAATAAAACCGTGAATTGAAATAATAAATTGCACTTAAAAAATCAGTTCCGAAAAAATTACTACAAACATTTAGCCTACAAATCCTAATAAACATACAAATAATCATCGTTTAGTATATAATCCAAAATAAATTTTTCATTTAAATCGAAATTGTCCTCTCTCTCTCTCTCTCTCTCTCTTTCCTCTGTCTGTCTCTAAATGTAAATGTAAACACATGTGCATATGCATATTAGAGTACGTACATACATATTTATCAGGAAGTTACTTAATAATTTTTACTCATTTTGCAAGTATATAAGTAGATGACGAAAAGTTCACGTAATCATCTCTGTTCGTTTTTACTCTACAGATTCATTATCAAACTAGAGGTTCTCAAATATAATAATTTTTTAACTTTTACCTAAAAATTATTTCATCGTCTCAGTCTTCAAAGACACATCATTATCGTTTCACTCTCAAATCATTTTACTATATAAATATTTCTTATAATATTAATTTGAATTTACAACAATTTGAAACAATATTAACGAGCAAGTATACAAAAAAAAAAAAAAATAAATAAATATATATATAGGAATAAATGCTTTATTTATGTAACATTGTTTCGGTTCCATAGCTTAAATCGGCAAATGAACTTCATCGACGGGCCAACCTAACTTGTGCCCTGACAGTTTAAATTTATTAACGCATGAATAATATCAACGATTGATTCAAATTTATTTATGAAAAGACTTCGTTCTGATTCTGAATAATAATGCTCAGAATAATAAAGAGACGTATTTTAGTGTAAACGAGCAATGCCATTTTCGAAATTTAATATTAAAATTGATTGTAGGTTTAAGACACTTGATGCGAATGTAAATTTAAGAATATTGAAAATATTTTGGTTATTTTAATAAAATGTAGAGCATTCGGAGCGGTATATTAGAGGAAATGCGATGTTGCCAATATTATGGATATTAAAGTGCTTGAGAGATTATTATTAGAGTGAGGCCAATGATTGTTTAACTGACTAAGCATAATATTAAGTGGTTCTTAATTCAGAAGCAATAATAATTAATTATATCTAATGATTTTTTTATTTTTTTTTTTTGTAACAGATTTGCATAGAACTGAACTCTTATAAATTGCATTTATAACTTTTATGCTTTTGCATGAAGGGTGATTATGAGTTGAATAGCTTTAAATTAATCTCAAAATACTTATCACCTGCGTTGAAGAAGCTCTTAAATAATTGAAAGATTTTTTTGAATTAAATAGCCATTATTCACGTTCGACGTAAATTAAAATTGGATGAAAATTGCAATGGGACGGTGATTTAATGAAATGCATTATTTGAATAGACCTGCGAATAATATGAGAACTCGGCTACAATTAAAGTAAAACATCCATCGTTTATCCAATATAATGCGTCGTTAAATTCTATTATTAATATGTCGATTAAAATGTCCAAATAGTGCTCTAACCAAGTCATTAGTCGTAGGCTTGGCATTAGATTCCAGGTAGCAAGTACGCTAAAGTAAAAATTTCATTCAAACTATTAATGGACAAAGTGCTGCCGTAATACTACTTCATAAACCGACTTGGTGATATAGCTTGGCGAGTTTGGCCGGCGCAATCCTCGAGAATCCATTGGCCGTGCAACAACTAATGCCTCACCTTGATATCTCTCTCTCTCTCTTCCAGAATATGCGACCGTCGGTTACATGGCCAAAAGAATCCAAATGAGGAAAAACCGCTTCGCCAAAATAGCCGAGAGCATGAAAGCGGCAAGGGAGAATCCGGGACCACCTGGTGTACCCGGCGATCATGGAGATCACGCGCCAAAGCAAACCGTGAGTAACGTGAATCATAAAACTCTTGCCTTCTCACCAGCTCCATTCCATTCCATGCCCTAACTACTGCTCACCCCCATCCTATTTAAAACGGACGAATAATTGTTAGGCTCACAAATTACACTCCAAGTGTCACACTTACTCGTTGTCACTGATATTTACTCTTTCACGGTACAACTTACATTAATATGTCCTCCTAAGACGTGCCCTTCGTTAATTATCCTACTTATCCTCGTCGTTTATTGGCAGGATGCGTGATTTTTCTTAAAAGCTTAGCCTCCAAGCGTCTAGTGCCGTTAGCAATATGTTTCTGTTTTAGCTTCGACAGTTAACTGCACGAGTTGCCATTTCGATATGGTGTTTTTCGCTATGGTACGTCGACAAATTCATCGCGATGTTAAGTGTGTTTGGGGCTGTGAAAAAATGAAATTTGAATAATTTCCAGCGGCATCTCGATATTGCGGTTTCGTGAAATTGCCTCGCTATTTTCGTTCAAGTCGCCGGAAGAACATTAAAATGAATAGTTTTACTTTGTGCCCAGTGTACACTCTGATGGATCTTCTTTTAATACCTTGACACTCTTTCTTTGCTAAGGCAAAGCAGAAAGCTCTTGCGCATTTTTTCTTCGTTTCCAAGTGAAAAAGTCGGACTCGGTCTGGAGCAGCGATGACGTGGCGAGTGTGACGAGCGATCGCGAGCTTTTGCGAGAATTGAGGACACGAGAAGGTTAGCGTGATTCTTTTTCGTGGATGAGATTGAAATTTGATGTAGTTTCGAGTCGGGAAAGGAATTTTTTGTCGTCCTAATAAGTTTTCCAATCTCTGCCAAGTGCTTTCTTCTCATTCGAGAGATTAAATGCTTCTCTTAAATGGCTAACGAACTTTCCCATTTATGATAAAAACACGGGAGAGAGACAAGTATCTACGATCTTCTATGGATAATTAACGCTGCGATACTTTAGCTTTTTTATTGTAAATGAGAAGTTAACAGTCGTGTACATTTGACGAGTTGACAATTGAAGTGAAAATAACTTTTCGAGCGCGTGTTTCGAACGCGTTGAATAACTAATGCGACGAGTCATTCAAATTCACTTAATCAAACGAAAATGATTAATTGTACATCAATTGCACATTATACTCGTCATATTTTTCTGCAGAGTGTGGAGCGTAAAGAAAGCCGCACACTTTTTGAGAGAGAGACTTTAAAATGACGTCACTCACGCTGAACTATTAAGATTTAAAAAGCGTTAATTTATAAATGGGTGGTTGCACTTCACGTTTAAGGTAAATTCGAGCTTCAAAGTGATGAGAATGTGAGATTTTCTTTGACATTTTTGAAAAAAGATTATCAAATCCCTTCGATTCCCTAAACTGCTCAAATTGAACAACACTTACAAAGTATCACCCGACCAATAAAAGACCAAATGAAGTGGTTAAAATACATTGCGAAACAGCAAGATGGGAGACAAAGATGGCAAAGTCATTGCCTCTATGCCCCACGTCTCGCAAAGTCGCGAGGAAGGACGTCATCCGGTATATTGCCGAGCATGCGTCGTGTGCTGTGCTCGCGATTGTGCTCGCGCGCTCACTGTGTGCGCGTGGGAGGAGGTTGTTTTGGTGTGCGTGTACACGAAGCATATAAGAGGAGCTTAAAAGTGTAAGGGGCCACTTAGCGCTACTCGGGGAATATAACTGAAATGGGAACTGCTGGGGGTAGCGACTGGAAAAGCCAGAAGGCTCTCGGAGCTTAATTTACGATCACAAAACATTACCCTCGAAACTATCGCTTGATTCCCTGAGAAATTGCCTAATTAAGTTTAAATAATTAGACGCAGCGAACAACTCTACCCACCCCATATTTGCGGAGACGTAGAGATAAGGAGATCTCCCGGCCAAATTAGAATGCCGAAAGGATCTCGGGAAGGAGGCACGAGGCTCCCAGCTCGCTGTTTATTATATCGGAAAAATCCTCGAGAGTAGCCAATACGAAGAATGAAGCACATTGTATTGTTGCAATCAATGGAAAGGAATTAAAAATTGTGTGCTCACTTGGTCGGCTCTTGTACTCTCATCATTCCGCAAGTCTTTCACTTACGATTATTAGCTGCCGATCACGCGATAATGAAGTGACATCCATCAATTTCCATTGATGAACAATATTATTTTATCAATATTCCTTCGCCTATAAATACTTAATGTAAAATTCCACTTGTTTACAGGAGCTAAAGCACCCGTATGACAGAATTTGCGCATAAATGAAGCACTCTCGCGTTCATCATTTAAACGTATTAATGATAAAATTATTTTATCTTCCATATCGTTCATTTTCAGAAATTAAATAAACGTAATTTCGTGGCATGAATAGACTTATTCTGAAACTCTTACTTCTATAGGAACACTCAATAGTCCTTTTAATGTCACATTTTTCGCGTCTAATTCAATATGAAGCATTCGATTTATTTATATTTATTGTTACAATTTTGACAGCTCGACATAACAATATATTGATGTAAAATTAATAAAAGCTGTTATTATTCGTGCTATTATCGTTTTGTACTACTCTTATCACTCGTCATTTATTATCATTGCTTGTGCTAATAATTTGCATTCGATTTAAAATAAAATAATTATAAAGGTTGAAGTTCTCTATAAAAATTACCCTTTTTGAAAACTTTTTTTATATAAATTATATTATGCATTATTTTCTATACATACGCGCGGACAGACGCATATACGCATGGCTGTGTGCTCGTTTGTATTTATTATTATTAATTTTCAGCTAATTTCAACTTCAAAATTCAAAATGAATATCTCCTGCTTAATTTTTATACTTCAGTGAATTCTTATTTCTCGATAAACGATACTTTTCGAAATTGAACGCCGTTCAAATTCCATTTAATTATATAGTTAGGCTTTTTATTTGATTTTTCAGTAATAAAATCGAACATATTTTGTAGAAAACGAAATTAACACATAGAAATATTTTACCAATAGACCATAGATACGTTTTTATAAATATTATATACAAAATGAAAAATGTGTAGCCGGATGTTAAACAATTTAAGCTCATTGTAAATGAAAACACCGTAATATAAAAGATTGATATATGAATAAAGAAAATTTTTTTTTTTAATTATATCCTATAATAATACAATCAAGTAAATTATTTATTATTCTTAATAACTTTTACATTTGTGATTGACTCGCAAATACATTATCCAAATTTAATGAGAATAAATTGGAAAAATGTGGTAAATAACTTTATAACGATTACCTGATAAAATCTTTCTAAGCAATTCTTTTATCATTTTCGCCAGAGACAAAAGAATGTCATATGAAAAAATTGAAAGGAAGTAAAGTGCCTGTGTGACATAATTTATGTCGCAATAGTAAAAAAGTATAAAATAAAAGGAATTCTCAATCATGCAAAACATTGTATAGAAGTGCAATAAGAAGTAACCATAAATATTCCTTTAATCTTGCTTTGGAAAATTTAGCCTCAACAAAGCTTTTTCTCGCCTCTAGGCTGATATGTACTATTTCAAAATAGGAAAAGGAATCGTCGATAAAAGAAATTCACATTTATCTATAAATTGAGATTTTTTTTTGTATAAATCAAGAGTTGAGGCTTCGTAGTTATTCCAAAATTCGTGATCATAAAATGCGTGGAATATGAAATTTCACTTTCAACAACTTAAATTCAGCAAGTTGACAAATACCAAATTTGGCCATGATTTTAATATGATATTTATAAAATAAATCGCTGTCGACTTAAAACGGAAAAGCTTAAAATTTATGCCTTCGTGACTTAACAAATTTCAATGTCTTCCATATTTTAATTATTTTATCGTATAATTTCTGATTGTACCTTGGTACTGCAATTAAATCTCAAAATTGAAAAATTGAATTGCAATTAATGTAATTGGTCTTTCACCGGCCATTTCGCAATATTCTTAGGTATCAATATATATATATATATATTATCACTGTATGAATGCAATTAGAAGTGTAAAAAAAAATATATTAAAAAATTTTGATTTATTACATAATGTATTCACAATGATAGAAATTCATATAATCGAACTAATAAGTATAATGAGAAATTTTCACTACCATTCACATGCCCGAAAGACTCAATCCTTTCAAGTACTAATCAAATAATTTAAGATACAAATCATTTTCAATTAAAACGTGCCGACTAAAATCCAAATCAAACGTAATTCATTTATGAAGATTTCGAAATCTTATACAAATCACAAAACATAAAATCTCCCCTTCACAAACAAAATCTATATATCGAAAATAAAATAAAATACAGTGTAATAACAACACGATGATAATAATAAAATAATAATATGAAATAGTCACCCTTAATAACTAGATAATAACAAGATAATAGAATTATATCGCAAAAGTATTATATTATTACCCATAAAAGTTTAAGAATAATTACCATCAGCCGCTATTAGTTGCAACAAAGTAGACTCAAATATAAATAAATGCAAATGTTTGTCCAAAGGCTAATTATATAGTTATTTATTATATAGAAAATTTATAATTTATAATAATTAAAATAATTAAAATAATTAAAAAATTTAGGTGTAATAATATAGAAAATCCAATTATATAGACCTTTAGGTACCAGCCTTAATTCATTAAAGTTCAAAATAATATAAAAGTCCAAAATAACACAAAAGCTCAAGATAATACATAAAAACACATGAATATTCGTCAATAATGAAAATACAACTCATTGCTATAAAACCATATTGAGTAATATAATGTGTCCAAAAATTAATTTAATTTTCTCGGAGTTAACTGTTTGTTATAAAGTATTGAGAGAAAGGGAAAGTAACTTTATTAAAAAATCAAGATTTCTTCAAACCTTTATCCCCTCTACATCCCTTATTCTTCGGTTTCCTACGCAATCAAAATTATCCATTAAATTCAAATATTATTACAGACAACTCAGCTCGCTCAATCCTATAGATTTGCTTATTTCCAAAGTTTAAGTACGAATTCAAGTCTCATGCTCGCGAAGCCATCCCTTAGTCATCCCCTTAGTCATTTCGATTGATCGATTTTTAATTTACTTTTTCGCGAAGGACATGTCTTTAAATATTTGACGACGTACCATTGCTCCCAGTAATAGCTAATATTACTGTTAATTCAATAAAGCAAGCGATCCTCGTCCGCTCAATTGTATCCCCTAAATGTTTTGCATGCACTGCCAATGAAAGTAAGGGTGCACCGACATGCGTCGGCTGACCCATAACGAACTGCCGTGTCTCTTGTAAGTGGTCCCGTGTTGTCCAGGAGGTGCGTTTCAAGGTCCACGACCCCAAGGCACATAGCAAAGGCGGCACCCTGGAAAATACTATAAACGGCCGAGCGGATGAAGAAGCGCCTCCAGCACCGCAACACCTCATACATCCTGGCAAAGACATAAGCAAACTGTATGGTGAGTCCCTAACGCATTGACAAATACATTTGAAAATGTAGAATGGAACGCTTGGTTATTAAATTTACACCCAATGCTCGAGAAGGTTTTGGTTATGTACATGTGTATATGTTTAATTTGATTAATTTCTTATATTTCAATCATTTAGTTCACATTCGCTATTCTTGTCCGATTAATGAAACACCAAATACCAAAAATGTTATTATTACCTGCATTCGTCGTAACATTGCCATTAGTTGCTCCTTTATAAATAATATTCGATGAGTAAGCTTATTCTTGAATTTAAATTCATTGATATTGGGATTTGAAAAATTACAGCAAGTAACTAATGGCATGATCCCTTTAAGGGAAATACAATTTACAGATTAATTATAATGATCGTATGTCACTTGTAACATTACACATTGAAAATTGAAATAACGTAACAACAATATGCATTTATAGCCGAGACTATAATTTCAACTGAAAATTTGAAATAAATGTCATCGGTGAAGCTAGAGATATTTGAAAAATAACAAATAAAGATACAATTTTAATATAATCATATAAAATTACAATGGCTCGGTCGAAGTTGCAAAAAAAAACAAAGGATTATGTTTGAATATACAATGTTTGAAAAATAAGCAATTAATCGACTTACTGATTTTTTGATTATTAAATGATGCATAACCAGAATCAATGTTTTCTTAAAATATATACACACAAACCACATACTCATACGAAGGTCACCTAAAAATCCTGAAAGTCATAGCGAAAAAGTCGTATGACGGCTTAGTAAATGAAAGCCATAACTATACCGAAAGACGTATAGGCTAGAAAAATATAATAAATTATAAATTGGCAGCCTTAAATATTGCAATACTTAAAACTCATTGGCACCTTATATTCTAATGACTATTTTCTAGAAATAGAATACCTCAATAGCTTAAAGTTCTGAATTAATTGTCTCGAAAGGTTATTTGATTTTCAGCTAAATACTAATTAATACCCAATCAAATATTTCATCACCTAACCATATTAAAATTACATCCCTTACAACTTATTAATCTCTCATCCTCTAAGCTCCACCGTACTTTTCAACCCCTACTGATTTACCACAATTTCACAATATCTTTAATAATCAATTTAATTATAGGCATTAATAAATAATATTATTATCGTGCATCGTTAAAGATTAATGCTAATAAAGAAGCAGGTATTTCCTTACTTAAGTTTATCAAATATTTAATTACATATATATATATATATACATATATATATGACTATTCGGATAATATTGACAATAATATTCATACTAAATATTCCGTTCAAATTATTTGTAGTTTAATCATTAGAATATTATTTCAACGTGGTTCCGGAAATAATGAACCTAATGTGAGAACATTTGCTCTATTTTAATCAAGTCAATCAGCAATTTACCTCATTAAACGATGGGTATTGAAGACCAATTCAACGAAATATGAACACTTTCATCTCTAAATAGTACATTCGTTATTCTTTCGGTCTGATATCTAAAACATAAAATACTATACGTCATGTATCATTAGTTACATAAAAAGTACGTATTATATGTAAATACTTACGTTGAATCGTTCGAGAAATTTTAAATTTGCATTTTTCATGAGAATAACATTGACTTGGAGCTAAAGCATAAGATTCGCCAATAATTTATAAAAAATAAAGTAAAGTTCAAATATATCAATTGCCATAATGTTACGCTTGCAATACAAATATTACACGTTCGATCCAAACTCTATCCGATTTTACAAATTTTAACCGCTTAATAATCGAAAAACTTTACTTCATTGTTCAAGATCTATCGAAATATTTTACATAAATGTATGTCATAACTTATAATTAACGAATATTCACTTTGAAAGTATATTATTATTTTCAATATATCGGAATCTAAGCATGACTGAATGCTGCAATCTATAAGCATAATTTTCTTTTAGCATATTCTAATTATTATTTCTTTGCCTTTAAGATACAAAAATTAGAATGAAAACATAAGCATATAATTTCGCAAATAATATAGATTTTTTTCTTGTTGCATCTTACCGTCTTCATTTAATTCGAGCGATAACATTGAATTTCCTATAGTATAGAAGCAATTATTGCCTAAAATATTCAATAAAAAATTAGTTTTTAATAAATATATAAATTTAAATTCTTTATGTTGTAACCACATAAAAATTTTTATGAGTAACTTCTAACGTAAAATTTTGTTCCATTAAGTAACATTTTATTTTATATCGAAATTTTGTGTCCAACGCCACTACTCTCACTACAATGTTGCATTGAAGAAAAATTTTTAAAGGTCAAATATTAAAAAATTAAAAAAAAAAATTAAAACAATAATTAAAACTCATTAAAACTTTTATAGTGGTTAAATGAATTAATTCTTAGTTTGGCACGTGATTTAACTATTAAATATCATGTAGTTTAGTGAGTTTGATATACTAAAAAAGCTTTTTAATCAATCATATACTCATAAAATAATATTTTGATACTGACTTTATTTGCAAATTTTGCGCTTTTTGAAAAATTTTCAGAAAATCCATGTTTAGTATATTTTAATGGGAATATTTTCAACAAACTGTTCTCAATTATTTGTTAATATCTATTCTTACTCATCGTAATAAGCATTAAAATGGTTCAAATTTTTTCGATTTCGTAATTTCCCCAATGTAATACCCATAAAATTGTTAGATGTTAAAAACTTCTATAAGTAGACGACTTCTATTATTTTATAATTTTTATTTTCATCAATTTTTAAAGGTACAACAGACTGCACAAATAGATCTTTAGTTTTTAAGATTTAAAAATTTTAATCAACACGAAATAATCAAAATTTACAGCAAGTACATGTACCTGTGTGCTTATTTATATAATATTGCAAAAATGGCATAATTCGTAAAAGCAAAAAAAAATTAAGCTGTTCCTCTTAGTTTAAACTACTTTTAAGTCTTTAAATTTTTATATCAAATTCAATTAACTTAAAGCAGTTAAAAAATTCAAGTTAAAAAATGCATAATATATTAAGTGTATTAAGATTAAAATTTATTTATAAAATATGTAAATGGATTTAAAAAATATTAAAAATAAAAAGTTTTTCAATCTGCCAAATCTGTAAGTTCATTTGTTTATATTTATAAGCTTTAGCAGTACTTAAATATTTAAATATATTTACTGAAAATGTTTCTATTAATAAGTTTATGTCAATTTAAGTTATATAAGATTATTATATAAGATTTAACAGCATATATATATATATATAAATATTTAGTTAAAAAAAAAAATAAAAAAAATTAATGATTATATAATTAGTTCTTACCTTCTTTTCTTCATTATGAATTATGAAATGAAACGCACTTTATAATTTTCTGCTCTCAACCATAAAGTATGAACACATAATAAATTAAATAAATGATGTACAAATAATTTTGTTACTAGATGTGACAAATAAAAATTTATTATCTTAAATAGTATCTGAACATATGTTGTAGCGGAATATATTTTATACATCAAATTCATACAAAAAAATTTGTTTTATTTGTTCTCTGTTCATCATTACTAGTTTATTAAGTGTTCGGATCAATCTAATAATACTTAAAGAAAATTCATTTCATTCGCTTATAATTGACAATATTTTACGTAAAATTAAGACAATGATCAACAAATAATTTTTCCCTTTTACTCAAACTCGTGTTTTATAAATATTTTATTTTTGTATTTGTAATAATGTCGATGTCGAAAAATGTTTAATTTCACATAATGAATAATATGATATTTATATCGTTTATAGAAAGAAAATATCGGTTATGAAAAATTCTGTTTTGACATTCAATAACATTTCCAGGAGTTATATCATGAAAAAGAGAATGACAGAAATATTTGAACCACTTTAGTGAGCATGATTATATTAAAATAAATTGTTTAATTTATAAAAAAATTTATTTGTCTATACGGCATCGAATATAGTGGACCTCTTAAATAATATTTAAATAACCTCTACAATTATTTCTTACAAATTTATAAAAATATTATTTCTGTTGTTACATAAAATATAAAATATTGCATGAGTGTATGTGTATATGTATATGTGTGTGCGCGCGTTTGTGGCTGCGCGAGAGTATGCGTATCTGCATATATATATATATATATATATATATACATTTGTGTGCGCATGCATATGTTCATGAATCTGCATATATATGTATATATATATATATATATATGTATGTATGTATGTATGTATGTATGTATGTATGTATGTATGTGTGTGTGTATGTACGTATGTAAGTATATGTACGTATGAGTCTATATTTTTGTATGAATATGTGTGTATATATAAGGAAAAGAGAGATTGTGCATTCGCGTTTGTATGGCTGAGAGGGCGCGTGTCCGTGTGTGTGTGTGTGTGTGTGCGTGGGCGTTCGAGCGTGTTCGTGCCTGTGAGTGCGTGCTCGGGCGCGTGTGTTTGTGTTGCGCGAACGCATGGGTCTGTGAGTAGGTGGATAGGAATGTATAATAAATATATATATACACACATATTTTAAACCACGTCTAATAAAACGGTACCACGATCGACTAAAACTTCCTTTATCCAGTATACTTTTAAAATTGTGAAATTGAATAATTGCTCATAATATATAGATGCATTTTAAATTGAAGAGGTTATATTTGTACAATAAGCCTGTTTCTGGAATTTTTTCTCTTAGCTCAAGAGGATGCCCATTCTGCACTACAGTCTTTTCCAAAGCCAACCAAACATACTATACTGGGTAAACGATTTATTTGTAGCTAACAAATATGTTTATATCAGACGTATACCTAAGTTTGGCTCAAATAATATTCATTCACTATTCATCAAATATTTTAGACATAGATGTATCATTCTTTCTCTATACCAATGCTTCATCCTCATTTTTAATGAAATCTACTCCTAGAATCTCATTACTGAGCCAGCGGTGTCGCGTATTCAATATTTCAATATCTTTAGCGTGTACGCCCACTTTCATCAATGCCAAGCTTAACATTTCATTATGGCAATTCACTTGCTGATTAGAGTGTGGCCAGAGATTCTAGGTTTAAATTTCGGGAATTACCCATTGTACGCCTTTTTTGCGTAAAAAATTAAAGGGGCCGGCAAACACGGACCTACATGCATTAATCTCACTTTCAGGCATAACGCCATCGGATATCGATAAGTACTCTCGCATCGTCTTTCCGGTCTGCTTCGTTTGCTTCAACCTCATGTACTGGATCATTTATCTGCACATTAGCGACGTCGTTGCTGACGACCTCGTGCTGCTCGAGGAGGCCAAGTAAGCCGTTAAGAAGACGTTGCAGCGGCGACTTCCAAGATGTCGGATGCGCAAATCACGTGAACGCGGCTCAAGGAAGAAGATTATATACTCTTACTTCGCGAGCCCGGGGCAGCTTAATCTGGAGAGAAGGGCGACGTTTAGGGCGGCGAGGAGAGCTCGGAAAGGATAAAAGATGCTCGATAGCTCGACTTTTATCGGCCAAGAAATATATTCGCCGAGCTGATTCTTTCCATCCTCGGCCTCGACTGAGAACGAGAAAGAAAAGATGCCCCCGAGCCCCCGCATCAAAGACTGAAAAGTGCATTGAGGCGGAAGAAGCAACAAAGCACGTGGAAAATGGAGCTCCATCTATTTCAAGAAACAAAAATGAAAATAAAGATGAGAGGAGTGTCTACGAGAATGAAGATCGTTTACCAATGAAGGAAAATCCAAATCAGGATACTGCAGTGGCCGCAAGAATATATATATATATATATATATACACACACATATATATACATATATAGATAGATAGATAGATAGACAGATAGACAGATAGACAGATAGATAGGTAGGTAGGTAGGTAGGTAGACAGAGAGAGAGAGAGAGAGAGAGAGAGAGAGATGCAAGGTAAAAAGGGACAAGACTATAATGGTACAAAAGGGATGGAATTAGAGCAAAGATAAGGAAAGATGTATATCGCATGTCGTTAAAGAAATATCATCGGTTTATGAACGAAAGGTAAATGGAAAATAAATGGGGTGGGTGGCAGAGAGAGAGAGAGAGAGAGGCGCGAAAAGGAGATAAATTATAATATGAAGATCGAAGAGAAGCCACGATACGATCTTCGCTATTAAGTATGTCAATTTAGCCACACTAGTTAACTAAGCTCGTCGAGATTAAAGCAAAGAGTATAAATAAATACTTATGAATTAAGGCAAAGCAAACACAGAATTACGAATGATCAAAATACATGGTAAAAGTAAATCCAAAAATGAAAAATTAATAAAAATGATGACTCTTGTTTTATATGCAAGGGAGTGTGTATTATTCGGATGTTAAAATGATTGTAGCTGCATAAGAGATGCGAGTTAAAAAAAAAAAAAAGACGATCCTAAGTGCTTCAGAGCGTTTTTACACCGACTTTTTAACAAACACAAAAAAGTGCGAACCAAATGAATATGATCGGAAACGTGGAGAGAGAGAGAGAGAGGGAGAGAGGGAGAGAGAGAGAGAGAAGGAGAGAGAGAGAGAGAGAGAGAGAGACAGGGGGAGAGAAACAAAATGCAACAGGCGGCGCGAGCGGCAAAGAATATATCCGATTATTCGTTCGGAGAGATCTTGAAAAATGATCGATTTCATTTGATTCGGAAGTATTCCTCGAAGTTGTCCACGTGACCAATTTGAGAACACGAAATCAGTTGCGCTAAAGAAATTTTATTATTTACTTAAACTATGATTCTTTTATAAATGAGTCGGGCTATTATTTGCGAGGAAGAAAATATTTATATTTTTCGTTTGATATTTTGTTTTAATTCTCGAGCTCTCGTTTCACGTTTGCCATTGCGCAATAATTATCTAAAATTACCAAATTAAAAAAAACAATCGTATTTAAGCTGGATTTTCTTGTTATTTAATGAATGTGTCAAGGGTGTCTTTTATAAAATTGTTATGACAAAATTTAATGAGAAGTAGGTGAAAAGATTTTCTTCTCTTAGTATTGACATTGATATTGTTCAGTTTAAAGTATCACTTTAATTATCTAATTATTGAACAATTGCGCCATTGTTACAAGACATAAATTTATGTGCTAGTTTAAGCAAACATTCTCACGAAATCTGTGCAAGTATAGTCCATTGCTTAAAACGATGATAGAACGAAATTAAACGTTTCTCCATTAGAAGTAAACTAAACAATAAATTCTCAAACGCAAGAATTCTTAACATAAAGTATTAAGAATTCACGAAACATGGCATCTCAATCATATCGTACACCTTTCTCAATGATGGAAAGCAAAAGCATTAAACGAAAATCGATGGGTGGCTTAGCAGCTCGGGCACACGCCACTTCCTCGCACACTTAAACTCAAAAGGGGCGATTAAAAATAAAACGATTACTTATTGTCCCAAGCTTATCATTACAAAATTACAAAAATCACTACAAAATTTTTAAAGACGAAAAAATTATTTCTACGTATATAAATGACAAATGGGGATCAATGGATAGTTTGATTTGAAAATAATATCCTACTAAGGTGCGTGCAAGTTGCGTTCAACAAATATTTCAATTGCATTTCACTCAATTCACTGTACTGTTATCCGGCCTCTTTATTTACTTGTGCAACTCATCTTGAGATCCATAAACAACCAGGAAAAATCAAAGTCCTAATTGCTTGCTGTCATAGTTGATTGAAATTCGTGAAATACAGCGAATACGTAAAGTCGAGGATAAAAATTATGTTCTACTTGTTCTTAATGATTTTTAATAATAAACGAGGGAAAAAATATCACTAAGAAATCATTACAACCGACATAAATATTTCTTTTTTATAAAATCGTTCAAATGATGCGTATACTTATATTTTTATCGTAAATTGAAAATCAATTATTATAATTAATTCACGTACCATTTATTTGATATACTACATATATTTGATTTAGTAAGAAATAAAATATGAGAAAAATATTACTGGCAATATCGAGCGAAAATGTAAGGGAAATTATAGGCAGACATGATAATGTAAAGCAACGTATTACGGAAAATCAAATGAATTCAGAAGCGAAAGAGTCCAATGAAATTACAAATACAAAAGAGCATAAGCTTATATATGCACAATGTAGCTCACAAATACAATACACATTGAGAGTAATAACTTAAAGAGAATGTAAAATAAACTTCCAGTGAGAAGGCATCTGCTAAACTTCCAAAAATTGATTGATAAATTATATTGTAAAGCAACACGAGTATTAGACATAAATGACAGAAGCTTTTGAAAACTATAGAGTCGTAAATATAAAAACTTGGCGAATGAAAGAAGCTGTATATAACTGTTCGCCAATGCAGAGTCGGAGCAAGAATAAAGAGAACAATGCAAATTTTGATAGACATTAGGGCAAATAATGAGAAATAAATGAAAAAGTAGCGGGAAGCTACTTTGGGGACGCGAATTGACGCGAAAGAGATTGGAAACGAGAATGAAAAATGAGCGCATGAATGAACGGCAAAAGTCGACGAGGGGAAAGTGCATAAATAGTTGATTATTAAAGAATTATGAAAATAGAAAATAGGTAGAAGACGACATTGGCCACTCGCGATATCGACCCACTTCACTCCGACACGCTTCCAACTCCACCAATATCTTTTGTCTCGCTGTTTGAGGCATCCGTCTCTGTCGCGCGACCGTAAGAAGGGGTGATGAGGAAGGGGAGGACGTCGGGGAGTTAAGCCGTGGAGTTAAGTCGGGAAATGGCGGGAGCGTTGTTTTTGGTTCGCGAGGATCGCGGCAGGAAGGAGGAGTGGAGATAAGGTTGCGGTTAATCGGGGGTTAAAAGGTTAAGCTCGGACTATCGGGGGAAGGAGGAGGCCGTGGGATTTTCTCCGAGTTGTCCTGTTTCTCGGGCGCGAGTTGGCGCAAGTCTTCACCTTCATTTTCCGACTTTCGATCGCAAAATGCGACTCTACGGAATCATGCCACTCGGCTTAACTTTTCATAAATCTCAGTGCGAAATGGTCGAGGCTATTGGTCGACGTTCATTCGACTCCTCGCCCCTAGATCGATTCAAATGTAACAATTAGCGAAGCTCACTTTACACAAAGTATGATGGATATCATTTTAGCGGCGAGGATAAATCTCACTCAAACGAGCCTCGGTCATAGCTCCCTTGATAAATGGCTCTTCCTTTTAGCAAAGCTTAAATTTATATAATAAGCGATATATAGGATATTTAGGATTTTTAGCGTTGCTGACTGGTAGACCTCCAGAGCACGGCCATTAAATATACTCTCAATCGTCGACCTCTTCTACCTCGCTTAACATCCAAAAGTCGACTCGAACGATATTAAAAACATTCGCATTTATTTAGCCACGCGTAGCAGTTTAAAGGCAGTTTAAAGTCTGCCAGGACTGAAATAAAGTGTGAGGCCAGGTAAATTCAACGTATCCATCGATCCCCTGCGTCGATGAGGCCACTTCATTCGCCAATCCCATAAGCATACTTTGTCCCCTAATAACCTAAAAACCCCTTATTCAACCGATGAATAAGCACTCGTGCTTAGGGGTTGACAAATTAGTCGACAGCCCTCGTCGGCCTGGGCAGCCTCCTCTCGTCGACCAAAACCGGAACGGAGAAAAGCTCAAACACCGCGAGATACCGATAAAATCGAATGGACATTGGCGCTTGGCGCACCCTCTATATCGCGTAAGCCGAGGCTTCCGCCGTCGCTACAACACAAGATGCAAGACGAGCTGATGGACGAGAGAGGAAGCTCGGCTAAATAAAGCTCGCAAGTCGAGGAAGCGGAAGAGTTGGCCCGAGCTCGTGGCTGCGCACCCACGCAAATCGCAAACGAGTAACAAATCAGATAGATTTTCGCACTGTCTTAAGGGGCGTCATAAGGGGCATGAAAATGCGTTGAGGAAATCGATCGATGGCCGAGCGCACGTTACTCTATGCCAGGAACCTTTGGCCGTTCGGGAAATCCCTCGTCCCGTCTCACTCTTCGCCTCTGTCACAAAAAACGCGATTCTGTTCAATCCGTCGAGCTTCCACGCTCGCCTCAATTAACCAAAAACTCGTTATCTCGTGGCGCTCGCAACTGTAATTTGAAATGTCGTTTGGGACTTCGGTTAGACGCTCCGACGAATTGCATAAAAATTTCGACATTTTCATATGTTGAGCTGTCAATTAGTTGCAATAATAATTAATGTGGCATTGTTGGGAATTCGCCGTTGGTAGGGAATTCCGGGAGAATCGAGGGCTTTCCCGAGTAGTCGATAAAATTCGCCAACGGATCGCGTCTAAAAGTAAACGTATTAATTACCGCAGAAAGTGCTCGTCTTTCATCTTCTACGTAATGCGCGTGAATTAGTGTGATTTATTAGTGATTTACATCCAATCGCTACACAACGTTCACGAATAAATATTCCTAATTGCGCTCGATCACGAATACCAGCAGTCGGTAATTTTTACATTCACTTTGAATATTTAATGATAGAAATATTGGAAGGAAATATCAATTTGATGGAGCGCGGGCATTGGCGTTGAAAGGTATTTTATAAGAACAACGAAAAAGGAATAGCAAAGTGAAAGTAAACAACGATATGTGGAACGACGTGGATCTTAAGGGAGGAGTTCTTAATTAAAAAAGTAAGGGGTTGCTGGTCATATGCTCAAAAATTTTATAATAGCCTACAAGATATTTTACTGACATTTAATCAATTGATTAGAAATAATCGCGATTGTAAAGCTCTCTCGTAATGAAGCACTTGTCACACGTACACGAAGCTAAAGCTGTAACAAAAACTAATTGTTTTTGTATGCGGGATTGCCACTTTTAAATAAGTGAATTAAATTTCAAGGTACGTTGAAATTTAAAAGAAATTTTACCATGTAATTAACCTTTATAATAAATCATGGAATGCTTAATAATGTGAAAGGTAAATTCGTGTGCACTGATTAATTATTGTCAATGTGAAGTGTGCTTTCTTATCATGACTTGTGCATATTTAATTCGCTTACGGCTAAATTCATTTTATAATACGGGAGGTTAAAGAATGAGTTAACTTAAGTTACGTTAAAATATCTGACTAAAATGACATTGTGGCTTTGATTATATCACCTACAGCCTCATATTTGCTAAAATCTATGGAAATGGATTTTTCTAGATCCATGAAACATAAAATAGAAAGGAAGGGGGAACGATTTTAAAATATAATGTATAAATTGTCGAATATATAAAGATATATACTAAAGTATTTCCGTTAACTATATATCTTTGTATATATATATATATATATATAATAAATGTAAAAGACGAAAGAAGTAAGGAAAGTTGCGAGTGATTGAGAATTTAGTATTTTATCGTTGTGATATACGTATATAGAAAAATGAGTAGTAATACAGCTAAGTAAAAAACGTGCATACACTACGTTTATTTTACGTCATTATTATTATTATTATTATTATTATTATTGTTATTACGTTAATATCATCATCACCATCATCATCACCATCACCATCGTCATCATCATCATCATCATCATCATTACCATTACCATTATCATTGTTGTTGTTGTTGTTGTTGTTGTTGTTATTATTATTGTTATTGTTGTTATAGCACGTCAAAAAAAATCTCTTCTTAAACGAACGCTTACGTAAATCATTACTCTTGTTTTTTTTTTTTTTTTTTTTATTTTAAATTGACTTAATTTCCAATTCGTTCATACTCAATTAAAATAAATTAAGCGTTAACGTTTGATAAAATATATTTCTGCGCGTCCGTCTTTACGTATATCTTTGCATTTCTATGTAAAAAGACAAAGAAAAAGTATTAGCGATCGTTGTCTTCAAATGGAACGTAACTTCTATAGTATATTTTTTATTGTGATACGTTAATGTATGTGCGGTACATTTCTATGATATGATGCGTGGGCGCACATAGACGTACGATAAACTATATTAAAAAATAGTACGAGTGGGTAACTGCGAAGAAAGAGAGAGAGAGAGAGAGGTAGCATAGGACAAGATTAATAAATTAACTTAAAACGTGTTAAAATGGGCGCTCAAGAAAAGATTTACTTGCAAAATACATGCAGACACGTCCTCTGGTAGGATTTGCGTTTTTATTTTTATGGATAAGTAGTACTATCGAACTGGTGAGAGAAGTAAACGTTGATATTATTATATATGTACGATATATTAAGAGTTGAGGGAAGGGTTGAAAGATTTTTGTTATCCGTTCTTTATTAAATGAAAGATATTATTATCACTATTAATTATTCATTGTATGGATTACATGAGTATATGAAGTAGTATTATTATCGTTGTTGTTATTGTTGCTATTATTTGTTTATTTATTGATTCATTTATGTATATATATTTACTTTACATTATTATTGATATAATTGTTAATGTTGGAATTATAGGTAGGGATGAGCAGAAGGATACACACGTAAATATATTGTAACGTTAAAATGGAAATAATAAAAGAACGGATCGCCATATATATATATCGGCTAAGTCGTTGGTGCATTTCAATATATTATAATATACGAGAAAGAAATTGGTTAAGTCGTAGTCGAGGGAATTTCACAAACACGAGGATAGAGGAAAAGTAGGATTATAAACAAAGAAACGAGAGATGAAAGCGAAATTGTGAAGTAGAGAAAAATCGATCTTTCTGTACATACGAGTTTTATACAGAACCTATATATATATATTGTATCCACTATAATAGGTATCGTTAATGAATAAAAATGAAATAATGAATATATATTCACAAACAATATAAATATAGGATTTACACATGATAAGTGATATGTAAACTACGTTAAGAATTAAGAGTACGAGCATATGTACGCTAATACATACGCATGCGTGCATGGGTGTACGTATATATGCACGTGGGTAGGTATATATATATATATATATATATATAATATGCGCATGCGTGTGCGTATGCACGCATTTGCTTGCGCGTGCAATGTTGTGTGAGCGTATGCGCGTGCATATGCATATGTGCGTGTGCTCTGTGTGCGAGGAGGAATGCGCGAACGGGCGTGCGCGTATGCATGTGCGTAGGCGTGTATCGAAGTAAGTAGGCATATGTGCACATGCGATCTTATGAATGTGTATATGAATAAATATGCATACACACACATATATATATATATATATAATATGATTACGTAAAGAGGGAAATACGCCCCTCGGTTGTATGCATTTGTGGAAAACTACAAAACTCTGTATCATACGAAGCTTCACTCGTACTTTTTATTATTTTATACATTGTATTGGCATTGCTTTACCTAGTAATACCCAAAGTTAACAGTTACATTATATTAAACTTCAATTATCTAAACTTATTATTATATTTGAAGTAAATAGAATCGAACATATTAAAAAAAAAAAAAAATTAATAATAAATATTTTAACATTTGATATAGCAATCCTTCGACATACATAATTAATAAATAGTATATTTCTAACAAATAATTACGAAAGTACAATTTTAAAATAGTATGAACATAGATTCATTTTTATCAAAGTGTTTTATCGTGTAAAAAATATATAAATAATTAAATATGGCTATCGCATTCTTAGATGTAATATTAAAAAATGCAATTTTTATATTACACATAAAGTTGTAAAAAGTAAAGAATACTGCAATATGTGTTGAATTGAATGCGAAATTGAACAAAATGCGTGTATAGAGTAGTCCGATTCGTGTTTGTTTTTAATAACATCAAGTAAATGTGAAACATTATAATGAAGTGAACTTTATACCAAAATAGTGAAAAATTAACTTGATTTTATTTTTAATTAACTAAAAAACGTTGAGATGTTTAGGGCATTAAACTAATTACGAGAAAATGTAAACTTATAGAAGTAGTTGCTGGTCAATCCTACATTCATGTTTTATAGGGAAAAATTAAATAATTTTAAACACATCATTAAATGTTGAGATTTATTATTTCGAAAATACTCAATTAATTAAAATCTCCTTTCCAATTACTCTACTTATTTAGATTTTCGAAACAAAATAATTTACTACAATCCTTTAATATATATATATATATATATTTTTTTTTTTTTTTTCATTTTCTCCAAATAACTTTACCAACCGAAGTGCGTCTTTTCCCCATAAAACAATGCATATAACGATAATATAGTGTGCACAAAACGCGATTGTTCCGCACGTATACAAAACGCACGCACGCACGCACGCGCGCGCACACACACAACACACACACACACACACACACACACCGAGGGACTTATAAAATGAACACTTTGAACTGTATAATCATTAAGAGTTTAAACTTAAACATACCACGATTGTAATTCAAATAAGCATTTTAAATTCTTGGTGAATTTAAACGATGGAGATTCATTATGAGTACATTACGAGATTATGACAATGAAAGCGAAACGTGAAAGTGTGAATCTAACTAGTAATATATAACAATTGCACGATTCGTATATGTAGCACTGATAAAATAAAATTAAGTGGAAGAAAATAGTAATTGAATAAGCAAAAGTATTTCGCAAGAGTAGAAGCACATCGACGAACGAATTCATATTATATTTAAATTAATCATATTTAATCACATTTATTAACATTAGCATTTAATAAAGTATTGGCACATTTTTAATAAACAAGTAGATTAACTTTCTTAATAATACTCGCTACATATGCATAGATATAAAACGTAAATATTAGTTTCGTGTCATCAAAATTAAATTATCAATGTGCACATTACAATTACAGCGTTAACTGCATTATTTTCAATTACATTTAAGCGATCAGTTACTAAATAATGATCGATAATGCATCAATTCCTTTCTCTATTGATTATTAATTATTAATTATGCTTAATAGAGGAGGATTCGTTTGTGCGATTAGCTTCTACTTAGGCAAAGCGAAAATTCTAACAACAAAAATGACGTGACTCGAAGTAGAGATATTAAGTTGAAGTTGCTCTGTAAAAATTGAAATGGAAAGAAAGAAATAAAGTGAGCGAGACACACAGAGAGAGAGAGAGAGAGAGAGAGAGAGAGAGAAAGAGAGAACAAACTGCCAACCTCATTAATTATAATTACTTATCATGCACGCGTCTTCTACTTCATAATCGAAGAGCTGGAAGTAGCGAATGACGATAGCTGATCGACTAATTGAGGCTTTTTTTCTTTTCCTTTTGCATTGACAATTGATAATAATTATTACTGAAAATAAAAGTTAAAGGAAAACGTCGATTTTTTCCGTTTTCATAAAACTTAAACAGATGCGTTTATTTTCTATCCATGTGCCTGATCTAAGCGGTTTTCCCTTTCTTGGACATTTTGTTTCATTATGACTAATTTTAGTTTGAAACTCGTATTGATTTTAATAAATTCCCACGTTAATGTATTAAGCATCCACTTTATTGAACTTTTTCGTCAAACATTGGAGAAACAAGTACGAGGATATATTTATTAAATTAATAATTGTGTGTGTACATGTGACGTTCACAGAATCAGTTCTGATAATATAATATTAATTCATTAATTATTAACACACTTCATCTGTTACAATTCTATGTAAAGATAAAGTCCATATGAAAATTTCTAATATATTACTACTGCATCTATTATAATTCCAAGTGAATATTAAAAAGAAATTGATAAGAACACATAAAAGTACAAAAGAAAGACGTGTAAAACTAATATAACTTTCTTGTTTAACTTTTATTTTTAATTTTAATTAAATTTCTGTTAACATTTACACTTTCGAAGTTAACTGATTGATTTGTCAATTATTGCAAGATAATTTATTAAAGTTATTCGAAGAGAAATTAAGAAAAGTACTAATCGATAAATAAAACATACTTCTCTCAGTGTATAATGTGCATTTACTCGTTTGATTTTTTCGGATTGCAAAAATCGATCGTTCAAAAATATAACTGCGTTTTTCAATGAATGCGTCGACGAATGAAACTTCAATTAATAAAACCTCACGGTGATAAAACCAATCTCTCGAGTCTCTCCATGGAATTTTCGCTTGCAAAAAGCATGCAAATATTATATCAAAATAGTATATATATATATATATATAACGTTAAACTGATCCAAATCACAAGTGGATCTTCTCGTACGGTACAACGTCTCTATGGCAACAAAAAATGTCTCCTTATCGAAACTGAAATAAATAATTTATTAAAAAAAAAACTATATAAATATGTAAACTGATCCAGTTATGAAAGTAGACAGAATTTTTTTAACTTCAATATGATACCAATGACAGCACTGCATAAAAGAACCTTATATTAAGAAATTGACGGAATAGAGTGTAAAGTATCTGAAATATAAAAAAGAACAAATAATAATATTAAAAATATATTTGAACTTAATTAGCATCGTTGTTCTGAAAAAGCACGCGTGAGACCAAAATAACGAAGCGTTTGTGTCGAAAACCGCGTGAGAAACTCCAAACTTCGAAAACATTCCAAGAATATTACAATTAACTAAATGATAGGTTATATGTAATCAATTTTAAAAAGTGCGCGAATTGTAACTAAAACATATTCATCAAGCAAGAAGAAGAGTACATATAGTGGAAAAAAATATGATTGACGTGTATCGAAACTTTAAGCATACGTTATCTCGTTATTTAATAATAAGTGATAATTACATATAATATATAATGCATGTGTAATGCAGAAGAGAGTTAAACGAAAATGAGAGAATATTATTACACAATAATAAGTAAATCCACACGATGATATCAAATAACGTCATTAAAAATTGTGTTAATAGATAACACGTGTTTGAAAATGGAAAAGAATTGGCAATTACTGAAGAATAATAACTGGTTTTCAACGTAATTTTTTACGCTTACTACGCACAAATGCTCTTATATACAGAGATTTGTTTATATTTAAAAATATACTTTTTTATATTTTGCAATTATTTTTTATTGGGTGCAGAAACTTCATTGTTTAATAATATTTATACTTAAAAAATTACAGCATTAATTATCATTGATTAATATATTTGTTTCTTCAATAATTGAAAAAAAGGTTTCGCAGCTACCAATATATAAATATTTAGTTCATCCATTTAATCCAAATATCTATACGATATTTCATACATTTGGTTATTTCAAAAAAATTATCCGAAATCAATGCATTCACAGAAATTATACATTCTTGTATTTCTTCGCTGAAATATAGATTTAAAATAAATAGCATTTGCAACTTGCAATCAAGATGTAAAAAATTAAAATGAACATAATTAGATAAAAATTTCAATTATAAAGTCAACGCAGAAATGAAAAGCTTTGTCCAATGAATAATATGTTGCATAAGTAATAATATGTCCAATAAATAATAAAACAAGTAATATGTTCTATTATCTATATTAGGATCTCACGTGTAATAACAATTACGGTTTTATTCCCTAAAATATTCTCGGTCTTGGAAGGGTAGCGGAAATAACCAATTTCAGAAACAGTTTAATTTTCAATGTAAAAAATTACGTTACATGAAACCTCACGCTCGCATTACCAAGTCATGTACACCTGTGCAATATAGAAGTGCAAACGAGAAAAGAAATGTAAATCGTGCGTATTAATAGAAATAAGATAAATTGCAGTATTCGCATAATCAGAAAACATAATTTAAGAGTTTAATTTAGTATATAATTTTAAGAATAACACAGAATGTAATGTAATTATTGTAAGTATAATTATCAATATGCTTCACATAATGAATACACGCGGATAATTAACGCACGCACACAACCGCAGCTAATGATATATTTAAAAATAACAAACGAATTGATAAGGTAGAAACCAAGGGTGGTTTCCATCCTTTTTTTATTATCGGATCTCACTCTTACCAAAGATGTAAAATACAATGACTTAACGTTAAAACTCTAGCGTAGGTAAACATGCCAATTCCAATTATGTATAAACGTATTCGTCGCATGAGCCTGATAAAGAATAATTAATATATAAAGAACTACGCGCCAAAGCCAATCTCACGTCACATTCCACTCCAACTCCAACGCAATCCCAGCCCTCATTTCGTAATGCGCCCCGATCGGTCCTCCTCCCCCCCCCACCATGCCCTTGCCACGCGGCCGTCATCGAATCTTTCGCAGGGCTTCCAAAACAACGCAACTCCAACCCTCGACTTATCTTCCGAGCCGGGATCACGACATGTGGTGTCCCTCCGACTTCCGCTTCCCGACAAACCCGCGCGACTTTGCCCACTGCAACCCACACCCTCGCGAGTCCGGATCACCCTCATTTTCTGGGGAACACCCTCTCCTTCGCCCACCCCCACCCCCACCCCCTCCGCCACCTAACACGACTGCGCTCCATTATCAGCTCGATCGCAATATCCGGGATCGTCGCTTTCGCCGCCATTGTCATTGTCACCGTTAGCGACGACTTTTCGACATAGCACACAAGAACGAAAATATGATACGGTGTGAAGCAGGCTTCCGTTCTCAGAAATAATCAAACCATCTTTAATATCCATCCGCAATATCCTTGATTTCGCTCCTTTATAAATCAAGCAGTTCCTAGTAACAAGCTTTGTCTTTTAAAATTACAAATACCGCCGCATCGTGTATCAACACATTACCATTTCATTATGAATTAATTAATGAGAATTTTAATACGAGCTTGCATTTGTTACTCACACCAAATAGAATTAATTTAATATTATGGAATAAGAATGATCTCCAATTGTTGGCTAAGAGCACAGAACTCTGAATTGCGTTTAATTAAGCAGACGTTTATTTTTGTACAATCGACAGCTTCGCAAACCAGCATTGGCACCCACAAGCTAATTTTCAGACAAAAATGAGTGTTACCAAGACGTAAAGTAGGTAGAGCGATTTATGATGCCGTAGAAAACAATTGACTCCATTACATGAGAGTGTAAGAGATTGCGAGAGAATGTGCGCGCGAGTGAGTGAGAGAGTGAGAGTGAGTGAGTGAGAGAGAGAGAGAGAGAGAGAGAGAGAGAGAGAGAGAGAGCCAAATCGGGATGATTATGCGTATGATCTCCGAATGCGTTCCGTCTATTACACCTAATGTGCATATATGCATCTCTCGAGCAAAGATATTAAAAATTTTAGATAATTAATTAAACTAAGTATTATTTCATGCTGAGTATGTATAAATATTAGCTGCGTGCAAGAATGTGTAGTTTATGGAAGTTCCTCAACCTCAGAATAAAAAATGTGGAAAACTAACCGAGGTTTTATAGACTTATTCAACTGCTCTTGTAAGAGTCTCGAGGTTTCTGTCGATGTTTTGCACCTTTTCTCTCTTAAAAAAAAAAAAAAAAAATAAACAAATAAAAATAAATGATAAAACACACACACACACACCAATGATTAAAAGTTATATTCCATTAAATATCAGTCTTTATTGTACTCGAGGATTGAGTTTTATTAAAGAGAACTGGCGTCGCACGAGGAATATAACAAGACGTCTTCGAGATCTAGCGAGGCCCTTGATAAACGTTTGAAAGAAAACAGTAATGAAAATGAGGAGAAAAAAAAAGCAGTGAAATTGCATTTCATAATGACCGAGTAGAGTGTATACAACAATTCGAACGATTTCATAGACAAGTTATGTATCATCTCCTTAACATCCCATTTCAAATACAAGAAGGTTTTAAAGAAAATAATGTCAACACGCAAATCCCAATGGCAAACAATCTATTACTAACTCGTCGACTTATGCACTTAAACGTTATAATAGCTGCAAGAAATTCATGCTGGAAAGCGGAAAATCCAACGGGAGATATGCCTAATAATAATAATATTTGCAACATAACAACCGCATATGCATCCACGCTCGCGCGTCTACAATTCCGGTTACGAAGACTCCATGAGGAAAGAGTGATAACTCTGTCGGTCGCTTATCTTTCAAATGAGCAAGGATACGAGCCAATTATGCAAAAGAATGGCGTGTCAAGTAATTAGATTTCACGTCCTGAAATTCCTGCCTTTAAGTCAAAGAGTATAATATCAAATGAAATTTTAATTTTCATCTCCAACATCTTTCGTATTTACGAACTTTTGTAATTCGCGCGTATCCATCTAATAAAAATTGTAAATAATTTTCTGTTTCTCTAATCATAACGGTTGCCCGTCAAACCACCCTAAATAGTTATACCATATTACAAGCCACGAATAGCAATATGTTACATCCATTAGAATGATCAAGATTAAAGTCGATGTTCATTTGCCACCAAATCCAATCGCGCATAATGAAAACATGCCCACTCGAAGCAACAGAATAAAGTTGATATGAAGAAAGCCGACGATATTGTAAGAAACCTTTTAAAATAAATACATCTCACGTATTAACCATCATATGACGTTCAAAACATTTGATATGATGTTCACTTTTAACATTTGACCACACTCAATCTTTTCCATATTATATTTAGTACATTAAAGATGTATGTCTCTTATCACTCACGGCACTAACAGCCTCTCGAGCTTCATTTTCGCACTTTATACTTCGAAGAAATGTAACGATACGTTATTGAGCAGATTTCATTTCGAATGTTAATTTATATTTATAGTACAACTGACGATAGTTGATGAATTATTTTAAGGCAATGCTTCGACTCTCGAAATTACATTTATCACCTACAATATTACCGAACTTAAATAGCCTGTAAAACTTAAACCTGTCGAACATTTCGCTGAATATATCGAGTTTTTCTATTTATTATACATATTTATTCGTTAGTATACATGTTCTTCGCTGCGAATTGCCACACTTAGATTAAATAATACGCAGAGCTACTTTACAGATAAAGGAACTTTATGATCGTGAAAATAATTGGAAATGTGCTGGAATCCGCAGACCCCGCGTAAAAGAAAAAACGACATAAGCATTAAAATAAAGGCTAGAGAACAAAAGATAGCAAAAGAAAAGAAAAAAAAAACAAAGAAAACAAAGAAAAAAAGAAAACGAAAGAAATTATATCAGCGAACATAGAGAAAAGCTAATTAAGGATAAAAAAAAAAAGTAGATCCGTAGGCAAACGGAAAGTGCCACGTTTCTGTGATCGTTTTTGTACTAAAAGAATCATTATTACACGTACTTAAACAAATGCGAGATAATTTTACATTTCAATTCATCATATGTCACATAATCACACTAAGAATAAAAAAAAAAAAAATACGGCACACACTTGCTCCTTCTCGTCTACATATGAGTCAAACGTTTTTCTATACACTGTAAAAATAAAGGGGAGGTATTGCACTGCGAGACTAGCGTGTTTATCGTGGAAAAATTGAAATTACGACGAAATTACTGAGACGATGGCGATAAGAGAGGATCATTCTCGTGAAATGGAGGGAAGGAAAGGCACTCGAATGAGCGAAGAACTAGCGGAGAAGAATCACAAATACGAAAGAAATTAGAGAGAATAGCAGGCTGCCAGCCATGTACATAAGTCCGAATTTAAAGTTTCGACGTAGCGTTGTTATTATTATTATCAGATGTGTACGATTATAAAAAATAAAGTTGTAGGCTCTTGTTCTTGTTGTGAGAAAAGAAGTGAGGTAAGGGAAAGGGTAAGAATAAGAGAGGGAAAGCACGGGAATTGGGGGATAGGAGAAATGAAAGTGGGATAAAAGCACAAGGTATGAACGATAATTTATACAAAGTAATAACAAACAAACAAACAAACAAAAAATGCAAAATAACGGATAGCACATGCATTTGAGCGTGTGTGTATATATATGTAAGGGGAGGCGTTGCGTGCGCGTAGGTGTGTAAGTGTGCGTGGTGAATGAGATATAAAATTTATGTGGATATGCAACCTCGTGGGAAACTGTAGCCAAGTAGAATGCCAATTTCAAGAGATAAACTTCGAAGGATGAGATGATGTTAAAGGCGATCTGTAAGAGTGAATATGTGAAAGACGGGAAAAGGAGCAACGGCTGCACACTAGTCACATGCTCATTCAAATAAAATATTCTAAATGATACTCGGTAAGCAAATGAGAAATAAAATTTAGATACGACACGGTTAGGTATAACTTATAAATTTATATATACATATATGCAAATATAAATAAGTGAATTAATAAAATTAAACTATAAGAATCAATTTTTACGACGTTATGACTCATTTTCACCTCCCACGAAAAATCTTTTCCACGCTACAGTGACAGATTTACGGCTAAACTATTGTTTCGATCTCAATATGCTGTTGGATGTATTCTTGAAAGGCTCTTCGACCATTTCTTTCATTTCCGACAAAAAATAGTGGATAGCGGATTTGTATTACTTTATTTCCCTTTTACGACCGTCCAAATATCCTTTTGCATTGATTTCCTTATCTTTAAAGTAAACAAACATTTAAGTACACGAAATACCTCTACGCAATATATGATACTTAAAATATAAGGGATTAGGCCACGATTATATTATTCCAATTATATTGCACGCACGCAAAGCTCATAATTCCCTAAAAATAAAAAATTCCAAAAATTTCTCTTTTCTACGGTCTCTTTAAGCTCTCAATTAAAAATCGTTATTTACTCGCTGATACCACCAATGTGTTTTCATCCTCAGTATTAAATACACGCAAAATTTAGTCGTCAATAAAAAGCGATTTTTATTTGGCGAACTTTTGCTTTATATTTGGTAAATACTTCGTGGGCGCGGCCCTACGTCGCTCGCCTATTGGAATAAATTTTTAGCCTTAAATATGAACGCGGACCGGAGACTCGAAGCTCGTTCCTCGTTGAATTACCGTTGAATTATCGAGCACTTTTGCTGCATTCGCAATGGAATACAGCGGAGCCGGATAGAGGAATAGGAGCACCCACGCTAAATTGGGCGATGAAATTTAAGCGGCAAAGCTTCTTATAAATAGCCGAATCGAGAATTGCCGCGACTCCGAATCGCGAAAACATCCACACTCGTCGACCGACAAAACAGATAAACGATCGACTATTACGAACGAATATAGTTCAGTCTCTCAAAAATACAAGTCACTCTGTTTTTTTTTTCTTTCTTTTTTTTTTTTATGGCTCTTTTATGATCGTAAATTAAGGCGGCACGGAATATTAGTTAATTGCCGTAAGTTAAATTAAAGCCGACATTCGACAAAGTGGCGAGAGCAGGTTTTCCGCCCCCCCTCCCCCCACTTCGGCCTTTCATCTGCACGACTATCTTTAAGCTAGAATTTTCCACGCATTTTTGTCAAATTGCTTGCTCCACTAATTCAACGACTCTCTTAAGATTCTCAGAAATTTTTGCGCGCTGCCGTCGAACGCAATTACTTACTATGATTTTTATTATTAAAAAGATTATATTGAAAATAACATACTTACAAAGTAGACGTTAAAATTATAATCGTCAATTCTAAATAGTTAAATAAAAGTGATAAAGTGACAATTAAAATGCTCTAATCTTCTGCTGAATATATTATATTGCGTAACTTAAAATTTAAAAAATATACGCACAACCTTTAAGGTTAGCTCAGCTTTATCGGTAAAATAGGAATTGATTATTATAAAACCCCCCTGCGATAAACACAGCATTATATTATAATTTTTGAGGTTGTGTTGTTGTTATGCTTGTTTTACATGAAAATTGTTTAATTTCGAGCTGAGTAACAATTGTTTTACTGATCAATAGAAGCGCAATTAGATACAATTATAATTGTAGATTAAAATATATGCAGCTGTAAATGTATAAAAACGGTGTTAATGATCATTAAATCGTAAAATAAATTTATATGCATAAGTGCAACGATGTATTTTAATTTAGACTGTAATTATTTATTAAAAATTTATTAAAATCATTTTAATCGCTATGTTCAAAAGCAAATATAAATAAACGTGTATATATATATATATATATATATATATATATATATATGTGGACAAGACATTATGCTTGTAAACTACTTTCCATCTCCCGCTACAGTTACTTAAACTTTTCCCTAACCAAAAATGAAGTAACTGGACCGGCATTCGACCGGCATTTCGACACACCTTCAATTATATTACCCTTATCGAATACACATACATACTAATTAGTTTAGATTTAATTTAATTCAATTTAATTCAATTTACTTGGACTTAATTCAGTCGTATATTACATTAAAGAATATTAAATTCTCATTGTGCATTATTTAAACAATCTATTTTTTCTTTTTACACCATTAAAGCACAAAAATATACGAAATTTTAATTTTATATAACGAATGTAGCCACATTATTACACAGCCGATGAAGGGTGCTTTCGATAAAGGAAGATGACAAACAATTTTTCAGTCGATAAGAAAGGAATTGATTTCTTTAACGCGAAATGGCCACAATCTTTGAAATTTCCATACCGAATGGAATTTGTATTTATGCTAATGCGGCTGCAAATGCGTAAACAGGCGCAAAAAAATATTCCAGCCATTCTCAACGATTTATTTTCATTCCTAAATGTGCCTTATATTACGTTTAATTAGAACTACACGTGCCTCATTATTACCATACGTATATTTCGACGAAATTGCATTAAGAACCGTGGCGTTTTATATTATATCCGCATATAAAACCGAGCATTATACAAACCTCTTGTTGGTTTTCTCGATTTCTCGGCAAATTTCGCGTACAAGAAAAGTTCGATCGATGCACTCTATCTACATCGCATTTCCGATATTTCATTGTGTGCCCGCGCACGTGGTTGTGCGTAGGTTCGTGTATGCATACATACTTAAGGCGAACTCGAATGTCTCGTCTCCTCACGCTGCTTTTAAAACGCCCCGGGTATTTATAGATTTTCCAATATTTTTGCAAACATTTCATTTCCCCCGACTACAAAAACGAAGCTTTTTTCTTGTCTTTTTTTTCTCTCTCTAACTCTCTCGAAAGTGTCCTGTTTGTGCCGAGTAGCGCGGAAATTATCAAGAAGAGCCAACAACGCGCACACACAAGCACGTGCAACGATTTAAAACTATATTAATGCCATCGATTTATCACCGAACGGCAATAAAAACCATTTACATTCGACGCCCTTCAACAATCTTCCAATAAATATTCCTCAATAACAATACTTACATTACTACTACCTTGGCCCATTACATTAAATCTATTAAACATTTTCGAGTGTTTAAAAATTACGGAGGGAGTAAAAATAAAATAGCACGCTAAAAATAGCCTCCCTTGTAAATAATAAATTTTTCGAATATATTGCCAATCCCATGAAACTGCTTCAATAGCCAAACAAAATAAATATATCAAGTATGCGAGATCAATAAACAAAGCAACAAACAAGGTCGCCGAGGCCCAAATGCCTACTTATTATGAAATTACGTTATAATCCATTATTAATCATTAAATATGAGCTAATATTATTCGCATGCCGAGCTCGCTCGCACGAGCAATTCCACATAAGTAAAAGGCCGAGAAAAAAAACGTGCTTCCATGTGCAGCAAGCTTCTCTTTGGTCGGTGTGTCCCTTAGCATTTAGAAGGGATCTTCTCAAATAAGCAACGAATAATATAGAGGCCAATGGCAGCAGAATGCCAGGCGAAATATTAGAAAAGCGGCAGCCTCGTCGCCCAGGCGCGAAAATAAAATCGAGCAATATTCTCGAAACTTCGCAGGCTTTTTGTTAACGACTTTAGCCTCTGCCGCTGCCTCTGCCGCCTCCTCCCTCCGCCCCCCGCCCCACCCCGGCGCCGCGCCCCGGCACGGCATATCGGAGAACTGCCGCGCTCAAGACGTTTCTAGACGGTTGTGTCGACCGACAACACTTCCGCCGCCGAGGGAGTTAGTCAAGCGAGCGAGCGGGGAGCGAGTGCCGCGTAGGAGGTAAATGGGAAAAATTGCCGGGGAGTCGGAGCGGGCACGTCGGGGGCGGCTGCGAGAGGATTTTTGGCGATATCCGGGGGACAAATTGAGGTGGGGAGGGCCGAGACGGGGTGGCGAAAAGACGCTCGGTTGATAGAATGTTCGAGAAGTGAGGCGAACATCCGGATGGAATTTTCTAGAATTCAGGAGTACACGATAAAAGCGGGGAGGGCGCGCATTGGCTCAATATTTTGAAAGTCGACATCGAGTGAGCCGCATCACCAGTACACATTGCTAGATACTTATTTCTTAATTATAAATAGATTTGTAGATTGGGTATTGCCGATTACGAGTTTCTTTTAACGATCGGAGCTCAGGCCGGCGATAGCTGTTGGAGATACAATCGATTTATTTCATTTGAGTGAGTGAATCTTTCGCCAAGGAATTTCAAGATGCCGGAGGACGTCGCCATGGAAAAAGGCGGTGAAGTCGAGACCTTTGCCTTCCAGGCCGAAATTGCTCAGCTCATGAGTCTCATTGTCAACACTTTCTACTCAAATAAGGAAGTCTTTATTCGAGAATTGATTTCCAACGCGTCGGATGTGAGTAATTTTTCGTATCTGCTGCTAATTTTCATTCGCCTTCCTTCTCCCAGGCTACCGCGTGGGCGCTATATTTTTTAAAATTCATTTTCTTAAGGAAATTAATAATTTATTTTATGAATATCTCAAATTATATCGATAGCGAGTAACTTTTTTTTTTTTTTAAACAAGATCCCGTCCGTTAATTACTTTTCATTAATTTTTTTTTTTCTTTTTATTCGTGTTTGTGCACCCTCGAGTCTAATGCAACACCGGTTACTCGAATTACACGATTTTTAATGATTTTTAATATTTTTTTTTTCAGGCTTTGGACAAGATTCGTTATGAATCTCTCACGGAACCATCTAAATTGGATTCGGGCAAGGACTTGTGCATGGTCATTATTCCCAACAAAAATGACCGTACGCTGACCTTTAGAGATTAGTAAGTATATTTTAAGCTGAATTAAAACGTTTATATAATATGAACTTCGATTAAATTTTTAGTCCGAATAAATAAAATTTATTCATACGTAAGCGCGCGCGCGCGCCCGCACATCTATATATATATATATACGTGTGCGTGCGTGCGTGCGTACGTATGTATGTATATAGATGCATGTGCAAAAATACTAAAGTACGCCGTCCTTTTATAGTGGTATTGGTATGACCAAAGCTGATATGGTAAATAATCTTGGAACCATCGCCAAATCTGGCACCAAGGCATTCATGGAAGCCCTGCAGGCCGGTGCTGACATCTCGATGATTGGTCAATTTGGTGTGGGTTTCTACTCGGCTTACCTGGTTGCTGATGTGGTAACGGTTATTTCCAAGCATAACGATGATGAGCAGTACATTTGGGAGTCATCTGCTGGTGGCTCCTTTACTATTAGCCATGACAATGGAGAACCGCTTGGTCGAGGAACCAAGATTATCCTGCACATGAAGGAAGATCAAGCCGAATACTTACAAGAATCGAGAATTAAAGATATAGTCAAGAAGCACTCTCAGTTCATTGGCTATCCCATCAAGTTGGTTACGGAGAGAGAGAGAGACAAGGAGCTCAGCGGAGATGAAGATGACGAAGAAGAAGAAGAAAAGAAGGATGAAGACGAGGAGAAGGATGAGGACAAGCCTAAGGTCGAGGATATTGGTCTCGATGATGAAGAATCTGAAGACAAAGAGAAGCAGGTAAAGAAGAAGAAGAAGAAGACCATAAAGGAAAAATACACCGACGAAGAAGAGCTAAATAAAATGAAGCCTATTTGGACAAGAAATCCAGAAGAAATTACCGAGGATGAATACGGAGAGTTTTACAAAAGCTTAACAAACGATTGGGAACCTCATCTTGCTGTGAAGCACTTCTCAGTCGAAGGTCAACTTGAATTCAGAACGCTTCTGTTCATTCCTCGCCGGGCACCCTTCGATCTCTTCGAAAGCAAGAAAAAGAAGAACAACATTAAATTGTACGTCAGAAGAGTATTCATCATGGATAATTGCGACGAACTTATTCCTGAATATTTGAACTTCATCCGAGGAGTGGTGGACAGTGAGGATCTGCCATTAAACATTTCTCGTGAGATGTTGCAACAGAATAAAATTCTCAAAGTTATTAGGAAGAATCTAGTCAAAAAATGCTTAGAGCTCTTTGATGAATTGGCGGAAGATAAAGAGAACTACAAGAAATGCTACGAGCAGTTCAGCAAAAATCTGAAATTGGGTATTCACGAAGACAGCCAGAATAGGAAAAAGCTGTCCGAACTTCTGAGATACCACACTTCGGCATCGGGTGACGAGATGTGTTCATTGAAAGATTACGTTGAACGCATGAAGGAAAATCAAAAGCATATTTACTATATCACTGGTGAAAGCAAGGAACAAGTAGCCAACAGTTCTTTCGTTGAAAGCGTAAAGAAGCGAGGATTTGAGGTTATCTACATGGTCGATCCCATCGATGAGTATGTGGTACAGCAATTGCGTGAATTTGATAACAGAACCTTGGTTTCTGTGACGAAAGAAGGCCTCGAGCTGCCAGAAGACGAAGCTGAACAAAAGAAGAGAGAGGAGGACAAGGCTAAATTTGAAAATCTTTGCAAAGTTATGAAGGACATCCTCGATAAGAAAGTGGAGAAAGTCGTTGTCTCCAATAGGTTGGTCGACTCTCCGTGCTGTATAGTCACTTCACAGTACGGCTGGACTGCAAACATGGAAAGAATCATGAAAGCCCAAGCCTTACGCGACACATCTACTATGGGCTACATGGCTGCTAAAAAGCACCTTGAAATCAATTCAGACCATCCGATTATGGAGAATCTTCGACAAAAGGCCGAAGCTGACAAACATGATAAATCTGTTAAAGACTTGGTAATGCTGTTATTCGAGACATCATTGCTTTCATCTGGTTTTGCACTCGAAGACCCCCAAGTACACGCATCTAGAATATACAGAATGATTAAATTGGGTCTTGGATTTGATGACGACGAAGTGGTTGTTGAAGAAGAAAAAGTAGATAGTAGTGAGTTCCCAATGGAAGATGATGTAGAAGAAGCTTCAAGGATGGAGGAAGTCGATTAATACCTGACGGGAATGAAATTAATTAAAATCCAAAGACTTTTAATTAGAAATTTAGAAAGACTGTTCTTAAATTACAAGAGTATTAAGTTTTTAACGTAACACGGTCGGATGACGAGTGTGTTCATAGAAACCCTAGTGTGAATGAATCTATTTATTTTATATAAATACCGTGTTTACAATCATTTTACACGACTCGTCATCCAATTGTGCATACAGAACTATGTTATAAGAACATCGTAGATCTTTTTCTCTTTACATAATATCTGAACACAACTTTTTGTACTCATGTTATAATACAATTCTCTTCATTTTACATTATCATTCCGTGATAACTTTATAATTAACATAAGAGATTCGATCAAAAAATTCATTCAATGTCGGTTTAGGTCTTACAATTAAGTTATATTAAATAATTATATAATAATTTATAATAGATGGACAATAGAATGCAAGTGTGTGTCTTTTAAAATCATTCGACAAATGTAGTCATTTCAAATTTATAAAAAGAAAAAAAAGTTGGCATACAATAGCTTCACCAACATAATAAAATACCCATTTCATTTTATTTGATAAAAGAAAAAGTTCATGAACCAATTGCAAATTCAGACGCAAAAAAATTCGCGAAGCGAATTACTATCGATTTATAATATGTGCAGTGCATTCCAGAAATGTATAAAAATAGTCTGTAATAAACGCATTTCATGTAATATGTTGTCGAATTGGGAAATAATTTATAGCCAGAGCTACTTTTTAACTTGTACCGAGCCTAAGTCTGAACAATAATATATAAATTTTTGATCAAATCTCATGTGTAAAACGACATCAAATTAAAAATAAGGTTGTTTTAAGTTAACGATTCGTACACAATAAAATTGAAGTTGCGAATAAATAAAATATCTCGTGTATTTTTTCAAACCCCATTCTATTAAAAATTATCAAATTAACAATAAAAAAGCTGTAATTACGAATTTTTCTTTTCCCTATAAATTAAATGTTTTTGAAATTTAGATAACTATCAATAATATATATATATATATGTATGAATCGGTAAAAATTTTTCTTTTACGTAAGCGCATAATTATAATAAATTTTGATGCTCTGAACGGATAATCGAATCGATATTTATATTTTTCTACATTTCATTTTTTTTTTTTTTTTTTTTTTTTTTTTTTTTTTTTTTTTTTTTTTTTTTTTTTTTTTTTTTTTTTTTTTTTTTTTTTTTTTTTTTTTTTTAGGTTAAGCATTTTATCGTAAACACTTTTATGATAAATAAAATGAAGTAAAAAGGTCCTTTTCTATATTTCAATATTTATTATTTAAAGAATAAATGTTTTCGATGCGATAGCATCTTTTATAAATGAAATTCAACATTTATAATCGTAAAAAAGATTTTTATTTGTAATTAAAATTGCATGCGCTTTTCAATTAATGTTTTTTACGATATTTTGGAGGGGCAAAAATGTTTTCGTCGTATCGTCAATTTAATGTTAATGAAATTGTATGAAAAAATGTGCTTATAGAATAATTCTGCCATTTACATAATAATCGTCTTCATAAAAATTTGCGGCATTTTTATGGAGTCGCTCGAGATTCGCGACGATTTTATTATTACTATTGCAATTTTTATATTTTAACCAATCAAAGTGAGATATAACAGTAGGCGACGCGTTTTATTGACATTACACTGTACACAGTATGTCGCAAACGTACTTATAATAAAAGTAGCACAAAATAAATAATATAATCTGTATAAAAAGAATGACACACCATGTGAATCAATATAAAATATTCGTTTATACCATTAAAAAAACTGTAGTTGCTGAAAAAAAAAAAGAAAGAAAATGCACGTAATTAAAGTTACTTTTTCTTACAATGATTTTTATTGGCAGCGCAATCACAGGACTATTAAATTGTCATAGTAGACATCGGGAATGCTTGTCTTCGTCTATTTATTACGATCCTTTTTTATCCTTCATCCTCCCATTCATTTTTATTTATAATAAACAGACATGTAGACTCGGAATGTATTATCGGATTATATTAGCAGAACATTAGAAAGTAATCTTTAATTAACGTATTTGGGAAAAGTATTTTATGTATATAATTAAGTATTGGTTAATTGGTACAAAAGGACTTAAATCTCACACAAAAGTATTTTATGGAAAATTTGGTTGGTTACACGCTATTAATAATTATCATATTCAAAGATTCGTTGAAAATATAATTAAACAAATTGCTGATTCGTGATTTACAGGCTTGAGTTTTTCGTTGTTTATTCGAAATTTTTTTTTTTTTAAATATTTGTGGCTGGCTTTCTTTTTTGTTGTAAATGTTAATAATATTGATATCGCAAATGAGACAAAGACTTTTGGCTTATAGTTTTCAACTTCACGGCTACATGAATAATCCAGCTATTTATAAAACATTTTATGGGGCGCGCGTTGAACAATTATAATGTTTCAACAGAAGTAGAATAATATTTGTAAATCCATTTTTTCAAATTTATTCTAATATCGTTTATTGCAAATACAGTCTATAAGGTAAAAATGCACAAGTAAATATTGATTTGTTGAGTTAAGCCACTGCGCTTACCGTTCATTCCTCTTGTAGTACGCTTGTATATGAAAATCCAGAGTGAAATAGGTCATAAAAAGGATAGAAGGAAAGCAAAGAGAAAAGCAGGTCAGCCCCGTACATAGTACAAATTGAAAAACTAGGTTGGATTGATAATAAACAATCTTTTTGTAAACATTATGCATAGATATTACAATTTACAGTTTCAGTTAATACTATCGTAATATGTGGATAATTCATGAATTATCTCTTATTCTCTCTCTCTCTGTGCGTGTGTGAGTGTGCGTGTGCGTGTGCGTGCGAACATTATAAATTATTATTCTTTGCGAATGAGCTGATGAATGCAAAAAATATGAAGCAATGTTGTAGACAATTGTAAAGCTTGTCGGCGGAGTAGCAAAGCCTCGTATATAATGTTAGCATTAATTATTCCTACTCTCGATTCAAAAGATCCAAAGAATTCATCGAGCCTTCGGTAAAAGCCACGAGAAGGAGTCTAAAGAATAAAGATGATAAGGAATTTTACTTTCTCTCGCTAAGATTGAGCCGCCGTGGAACTTTGTACAGAGTCATAAAAAAGAATATGACCGAGCGTAATACAGCCATTCAATTGGCCAAATATTTTGAGCACCTGTGTAATGGTTTTTGTCATTAATTACACCTCGCGATTAATTGCCTTGTAGTTACTCAAAGACCGAGGGTTAAAGCAACCAACTCGGCATTAGAAGAAATATGCCGACAAGCAGCGAGAATTTCACTAAAACTCTCACTTGCCATGCATCCCTCCTCTCCATGCCCAATCGCAATCGCAATAATCACGAAAGCAATATGGATGGCCAAAGGGCCACTTCAGCGCTACAACTCCAACAACTAACGATCTAAGGTTGTTTCACAACGCAGCCACGCTGCCTGAACCTTTGCTCAGCGGTGCGTTATCATAAAATTTTCCACTGTATAACTCGCCGCGGCCGTTATGTTACGGCTTTTCCCTCCGGGCCGTGCCGACAGTAAAAGTGACTGAGCGCACGCGACCCTGAAAACCGAAAGTATCCCGCGCTTATGACTATTTTGCAATAAAGATGGCAATTGCCATTCAATTGCTGCAATTCACTTGATTTCGCCGTCGCGGCACAGCTGCGCCCTATGATAGACAATCGCGCGCCTTAAGTGGCATTATTTTAAGGGGGGGGAGGGAAGGGGCCTTTTGCAGCTCCAGCATCACAAACACTTTTCCACGGCGCTCCCGCGCGACAAAAAAGCAGTTGCACACTCGCTTCCTACAGTGACAAATTTTTATTCCAAAAAGAGCCCGTTTTCACTGCTCCTGGCTTCGATGACAACAATAATAATAATAATAGCTTCGACAACAGTTCCTTATCCATAATTATCCATGTTTCAAGAGCGCTTGTGCTATTCTCCATTAGTTGTTGCAACACTGTAGTAACGCATATTTTAGCGCAGTGAGTTAATATGCAACGCTGTCGCTCGACACTGTTTACACTGTATTATAAAACTAATTATACTTGGACTGCAGCTCCAAACTTTTACTTTCTCATTTGACTTACAGCATTTGGGGCTACGAGTGCCCGAGAGTAATTCGTAGATCCGTAGTAAGTAAGAGGAAAGCAGCGCCTTTCTTTCATCCTATGCTCTCGTTAAATAGCGCTGCCGCATTTTAACGAACAGACAGGGCAGTGCCGAGAGAATAATTTGAGGCGCGATTGAGGATCGTTCAATGAGCAAAGTGTCCAACATTCGGGGATAGCGTAGTATGTAAATTGGGCTTGGCGAGTCGTAAGAAAGTCGTCGTTTAAGGAAGAAAGGCTCCTACCTCGAGACATAATATTCGAATAAGGGGGAAAAAAGAGAGAGAGGAAGAGGAAAGAAGAAATAGCCGATGAAAAATGCTTGAGTAGTGTAATTCCCCTCGGCGCTCACATGGAGAACGCGCGCGCATTTGCAGGCGTACGTACACGCACGCGCGATGGATCGACACAACAGAGCGAGCAATAGAAAAAAGGCACGGAGCGAATCAGCGGTAGGGGGAGATAACGAACGCTGTGGGAACGTATAACGTAGGCCTTGACGTGCGTACGTAGCCTAGAGAGGGTATAAAAAGCTTCTCTCTCTCTCTCTCTCTCTCTCGCACTCTCATTCTCACTGGCGCAAACGTGCGCACACATGCGCGTACACGGAGCACTGCGGCTCTCGGGCTGGTCGGCCATTTTGAATTTGCGTGATGTCACGGCGTGGCCTACTTCGCGACGGCGCTCCACGTGCACGGGTCGATGACCCCCCTCCCTCCCTCCCGCCCTCCTCC
>JAPYYT010001313.1:0-28693 GCA_030522565.1 Ceratosolen corneri
AATAAGAATTAGTTTTAATCTCAATTATGATTTATACTACGTCGTGACCAATTTGAGAAGGCTGAGAAAGATCCGATGGTCGGTCGGAATCTTGAACAAATTGAATATCGCGTAAGCTTGAAATTAATTTACAAAATGTATTGAGTTCGGTGAGTTTAATTAAAAGTTGCTTATTTTCACACGGGTGTAATATTCAGGTGTATCTTTCAATATCACGACGCTTGAAGTGGTGTTACGTTTTTTTGAATTATATGTTGTTGTAGTCCACACTACTGCAATATTCAGCCGTAAATTGAATCTCACTAAGCATAGACTTGTGTTATTTTAGATCAACAGAGTTTACCAGCGGGTCAGTGTCTCTGCTTACTGGATTTGGGTTTCGAATCATGTACAGGTTTATGCCATGGGCAATTGATGAATTACGCATCAGTAGTGGCTCCCTTGATTACATTGCCTGTGCTTGCTCGCGCATCCCTACGTACAGGACGAATGAATGTTGGCGGCTGCCTTTTGTGTTTCAATTGCGTCTAGCGAGTCGGACAATCCAGAGCACTTTCTTCCTCTCAGTGCGCGACCTTTGAACCTTGTTATTTGAGTACCTACACTGGTTGTTCTTTTCTAATCACTAATCACTATACACAACTTTGTATTGAGAAAGACCAGATTGATAGATTAGCGATACGGCCTGGAGACTAATGCGGATCTGGTACAAAGCGCCAAAGACACGATATTTAAGGGCTTCACCCCGGTTCTCGCGAGGAAGTTTCTCTCCTTCATTTATGAGAGTGGTAAGTTTCGATAACTGGATGACAGATAATTATTCAGCTGTCATTGGTGCCCTATGACCGATAGTGTCAACACCCTTTTAGACGGTGGAGGGGTTAAAGCAGCAGCCGGCCGCTTCGGTCGGCGATTGAGATGATGTACCGACGCTTCGGCCCGTGGCATCGCTTGATGTTTACACTTTTCAAAATATGCATCTATTTGGTATAAAACATAAAAAATATATATAAAAACAATTCATGTGAAAGTTTGTTAGAAGGTTTAGTACGTTTTACGACACGTGCCTTACACTGTACGTGATGGTCATATCGACCATCCTCGCTCTTTTGAATGCATTACTGGGAAAACTCGACCGATTCAAATCACTGTTAAAGAAAAAATATACGTGAAATATTATAGGTATATTCGTGGTTTCTTCGAGCACATCTATCAATCATAAATATAAGAAATATTCAAAACAAATATCAAGCGAAACAGTATTATTTAGTGACTTTCGAGATTCAACTGCATTATCAAACAAGCATGTTAGTCTTATTGTTTACTTATTACTTATTGAGATATAGTAATTGACTGTCTGCGCATGTAACGTTCAATTATTCATTAAACGACGAGAGTGCCGCCGTCCAGTAGTGTAAGTTGCTACTTGCCTATCTTGGTCTTCCTCTCTTACTTTCATTGGTAAACGGAATTCAGGATGTTGTCGGATTCAGTGTTGTCGGATTCAGTCGTAAATTGAACACGACGTAGCTGTCGTTTAGTTGAGGAGGAGCGTCGGCAGCAGGGCTGAGGATGGAGATGATATTCAAACCTATTGAACGCCGCAGGCCAATATATATTTCTTCATGTAATCAGCAGCAATTAGGCACCAGGGTCGAGTTGAAACTTCACTGTAATCATCGATCACTGATGTTTGAGAAACTCTTATTTGATTGCAAGAACAACTGTATTTTCAATTTGGAGACTGTCCAAGATTCCGAAAAACCCTTGGATTTTTCTCAGCCTTCTCAAATTGGTCACGACGTATTATAAATTATAATTGATTTTGAAACTAATTTATTAAAATTTAATTTATTATACATAATTCGACCGCCTAATATTTACTTAGCATTCGTTACGTTTATGCTTTCATAAAGGCGCCTTTTTGATAGGATGTATAAAAAATACCCTTCGCCTCAGTTTTTGTGTTCTTAATCTCTTCTGAAAAATATCACTCTCGCGATAACGAGACTCGAGCAAGAATTTTTGTTATTACTACAATGACGTGGCCATGCTGTGCGCGATCTCCGTTGCTTTCTAACCTATACTTCGACTGAGCTACCATGATTTATAGAAAAGAATATTTATGATATTGATAATAAAAAACGGCACAGTATATAATATAATTCTTTCTAAACTTTTTTTCTAATTCTTTCTAATATTCTTTCTAATCTTTCTAAACTCCAAGTCATAAACCGTTAAAGATTATCAAGAAGTATCTTGTTACTCGCGTTTGGCTCGGACTTCTTGTAAGTCGCTAAGATCAACAATAAAGAAACATATCTTGGACCACTCGTGCAAGGCACATGCGCCGTCTCTCATTACTTGATTGTACGAGTCCTACAAGGATATTTTACTTTATTATCGTGGGAACACGTGTAATTCTTATCTTGGGAAAACTTGCAACCTTCATCCCACTCTTTGGCGACACAAGGGTGCTTTGTCAAGAGTATGGAACCACTTACTTTCTGCAATGCACCAATCATAGAACAAAAATAACATTACCACAAAGACTCAAGATTTCCCACTCGAAGAGAAGCTACGTCTTTAGCCACCCCCACGGTAGGGGTAAACTGATTAAAAAGGGACTGCACAGGACCACTTGCGTGGTTTCTTCTCACCATTTCAAAGTTCAACTGGTAAGCCTTTGTCAGCATCTAGCAACTTTGTTCTACATTGGTACACGAGCCTTTCAGTCAAAACCAATCATCAAGCAACGCAGCACCAGTCACCAAGATTGGCGCTCAAGAAACTAACTCCTGACAAACTACAAGTAACGCTTTCTACGGCGAAATCAGTAACTACAAGAAAGGCGGCATTCTACACGCAACGACTGTCGCACAACTTTCACGTAGTTACAGCGCCAACTCAGGTACAAAGGCGTTTTACCTGCAATCAACTGCTACAACAGGTAACACTAAACACCAGCTAATAGCTGACCATTGTACAACAAAGCGCGATGTTCAACATACAATTGACCGCCGCATAAAGATTCTCATAGCGTTTTAAATCAGGAAAGTAATCCTTTTCTTTCAACCAACTGTTAAAGACGATTGACTACGATGACAACAAAGTGATATATTCAAGATAACTTAAATAACGTAACATTTGAATAACATCTTTTGTATATTAACTTTTAATAACCGCTGTTACTGTGGCATTAAACATTTGTAGAAGTCTCTCTGGACCTTCTGCTATTAATCTCGCCTTCACTATCTGCCTCTCTCTCTGACAAGCGGGAGGAATATTAACACGTCGGGTACAGTCCCGAATCATTTGATCCTTCGAGCAGGATAGCGATCATTTGGTTCAAGCACGGTATCCCGAAGAGAGACTATTTTCGGGAGCGTGATCTCTAGGAAAATTCTGAAGCATAGCACGCTAGCTGTTTAGTTTTTATGTTTTCACCCCGCCCTTGGATAGGGAGAGGGCATCTATGATTTGTTTGAGAATTTTGGAAATTTCTTTTGTTCATATGAAAACAATTTTTCTGTTATCATTGGAGTTTTAGCCAAATAATGTCAACGCTCTTTTGAAGGGGGAGGGCGAAGTGCCGGCGATGTAATTATGCTTAGAATGTCTTGTTCTTTATTTTTACTAGGCTCATATTGCAAGAGATGTGATGGTCATATTGAAAATTGCTGAAATTTCTAGGTGCAGTCCGAGTAAACACGATCCCGAAATAAAGTTATAAACAAGAGAAATAAATACCTGATGTATTTTCTGATTATATTTGTAAGCTTTTGGGATATATCTGACAAGCATAAACATATTAAATATTTCGAAAAAATTTACAAACAAAGAGTTAGTACCGACGGTCGAGAAATCGTGATCTCGAATAAGTGGATTTGCATGGATTTTGTGATGCATCACAATTACCCACAGTGATTTATGTTGATGTCCACCATGATAACGATACGAGAATTACAAAAAAAATGCTCCAAGACTAATATGGCTCCATTTCAAAGTCTAACAGTACAAAGACTAGAGTTGGTCATCGCACTTCTCTCAAAACTAATTCATTATGACAGATGACGTTAACAGTATAATATTCGTGAAATAACAGTATAAATTCTCGATAATATGCAAGTGGGAGAAACAGATAGTCGAATAGGAGGGTAATGAATAAATGTAAGCTTGCGTGTACAATATTCTGTTTGGTATTATAAGTTGCTTTATTGAATTTAAAATGTAAATAAATATATGTTAGCGTTCAAGCAATAGATGAATGCTTTCCATACAATCTGGACGTTCAGTTATAAGTTGAATACTGTACTTGGGTTAGGGCTCTAAACCATAGCGTCCATATTATTAATTTCTCTGTTTAAAGCGGGGCTACGTATCCCTAGCTGCTTTTACATAGACCTCACTGGTTTAAGTGGGCTTACTACCCTTAGCTGCCTTTATGTTATTATTTAAAGGTTAGGTGTACTCCCTTACAGTCAATCTCCAAGTTTGGAATAAGGCTCCAAACTCTTAGCTGCCTTTTAGTAGATCTCACTCTGTGCAGTCGGATTTCCTTCCCTTATTTTCAGTCGGACCTCAAGTTTGGAATAGGATTTCAAACCCTTAGTTAAAGATCTAATTTGGACTTGATGCTTCACACTCCTCGCAGCCTCTAAGTGACGACCCTTGCAACACACGGCAAGTTTCATTATAACAGTCACTTATGCTAGCACACTCCCTGGACAGGGATTTCACCTGCTTGACTGTATACACTCCCTGACATTAAGAAGTGGGGATATAATAGGACTGATGTTCTTGGTAGGATTAATTGAATCGTTAAACACGTGTGTGTACTGGTTCCAATTATTTAATAATAAATGTTCTATTGTTGGTGTATAGTGGATGGTATAATTATTGCGCATTGTGGTGTGTGTTGTAATTGTAGAAGTCGCTGTTAACCCGCGAGTCTTAATTAATAATGGACGTAACGCTTGAACGGAGATTCAATGGTATTCGAAAATCCGCCGTGCGGCTTAGCCCCGTATACACTGAGTTGGATATAACAAACCTCTATTACGATGCAAGGTTCAATTGTAAGTTGACCCTACATTCTTTATCTTACGTACTGCGCGGAAGAGGGTAGCTTCCCTCTTCGAATGTTGCTGACAAGGCTTCAGTAGTTACCAATTACCTACGCTCGAGCTGAATGGTATCTCATTCAGTTGAGGAAGTGCGATTCTTTCAACCAATTTAAGGTGTTGCTTTTACCAATCTTCGTTGCAATGTTCCGGCTTCTGCCAGGATACTCAATTGAAGATTGATCTTTACTCGAAGACAACTAAAACCACACTGATTCGACGACGTGGCTCACTTCGCACTCACAGTTCGAAACTAATTTAATTGATTTTTCCCATTGGTCCCGCGATCGGCAATTCGTTACACAAATTGTTATTGGTGCACTGAGTTCTTTGAGCCTCTTGTTTTATGTGCCAATTGGCGGGCCTTTTTTCCGGCCGCGGTTCACCATGATCGAATCTACAGCTCAGGCTGTGCGGAAAAGCCGTGACGTTGTCATGTTTTGACTAGCCGAGGTCAAGTGTACATTACATCATATACCAAATATAATGGTCCTTCGAGCCGGATAGCGACAAGGAGAGCGATAGCATTTACTGAGTCACGAGACTACGCCGAAGAAAATATTGAGAGCCATAAAATGTCTTGCTTCATCGAATGCTCAATTGAAACTGACGTCAGTACACACTATAGCCGATAGAGGGCTCAATTTCGTCTAGCGTCCGATGGAGGAGCCTTAATTGCGCAAGTCGCCGAAAAGTTCGTACAGCCGATTGGGCTGTGGTCCTGATAGCAGTCGACACTACGTGCTTACTGATAAATTAATAGCTCCACAGATAATTGAGTATCCGCATAATCATACTACTTGTTTCTCAATATTTAGTTCACATTTATCTATTTAGTTCTCATATTATACACATATTAGATTGTACTCATTTATCATGTCTGCGACAAAAAAGACCAGTACTGGTACCATACGCAACTCGCACAAGTAAATTAGATAAATTAGCTATTTAACTCAAACTACCGATTTAACAGACTCAAGCATGCCACCGATACTCAATCAAAAAACCAAGACACAGTGAAGTCGCATCGCCGCACTTAAACGAAAGGGTGAAGATATTGAAAATGCCAAACTATTTGTCTCGCTCAACGCATACAACTTTAACATTAAACAAATAACAGATCTTCACAACACATTTCTTAGCGAGCATGAAATAATTGAGAACCTCTGGTCAAATCATTTTATTGATGAAACATACTTCGAAGAGGATGCATTCGGACAAGAAACTAAAGCATACACTTTCGTTATACTCACAACGGAAGAGTTATTACAAAGGACTAATTTAAAGCCTGATGTTCAACAGCCTACTATCGAACATCCTACCTCAGCTCCTATACAATTACCAGAAATTTCAATCACTAAATTTACGGGAGATTATATTGCGTGGCCAGCGTTTCGGGATTCATTTAGCAATGTAATCTTAAAACGATCAGACCTGTCAGACTTACAGAAGCTAAATTATCTCCTTAATTCTCTAGATGCAGAACCCCACAGGCTAATAAGTCATATGGATATAATCGACAGTTCATTAAGCCCAACCTGGGAATTACTGTCAAAAACTTACACCAATGAAAGATTGTATACACCTTTAATCATAACTTTCTTCTTCTTACAACGCTCGCACCTTTCGAGTGGAAACTGTATAAATAATCAGCGCAACAAATGCATAAAACAAATAACTTTCAATACACCGATAATTAAGGTCATATTTAGCGTGTTCCGTGTTCTTGTCATACGTTATAGTCAAGCCAGCAGTCAGTTTATAAGTCTGTGTTATCTTGAGACCTGAACAGTTGTGATACTTCGGATTACTCACGTTGAATTGGAGATAGGATTTATAATTCGATCATATCTACTAATCGGCTAGTCTTCTTTCTCCTTAAATAAATCACTTGACATCCGACATAACCAAGGAACATTTCGACTATTTGGCTCAGATCGCTGCTTACATCAATCTTATTATCGCTACTTACATCAATATTCACCTACATTTCAATAGTTCAACATTTATATCTACAAAACCAACATTCAACAACAGTCTGTATTTACAACGTATTTTCTTTATATATTTATTATTCAATAAACCTCGTTTTAGTCTCTTACAACATCTACTCAATAAATAAGATCCATTCCTATCACCTCTCCTTTCGCTATCTCTATCTCCTGATTATATCTGGGAGAGAAAAAACACACACGGGATAAATCCCGAACATTTGGTATATATTATATAACATTATATTCTACACATTAATATCATTAACAACTTACAGTTATAGACAAATTCTCACGGGTGCACTTTATAACATATATGGTATCATTCCCCTTCTATTATCTGTTTCCCTCCATCACTTTGAAGAGAATTCACAAGTTGGATTAATTGGCAAACATACAGACAATGTTAAAATTAAATTATCCGTCCTTTTATGAGAAGAACATATATATTTTTTATTTTAATTCAAAATAAAAATAATTTAACGAGAATTTAAAAATAAATTGCATAATTTTAAATTATATTAATAAAATGAAGAGTAATTTATTTCCATATGCATAGGCATTTACTAGCGTGTCAATAGAAATTTAAATATGAGTTCAAAGATAGTTTACATTTTCATTTATTCATACATATGAAAGAAATTTCTGTACTTTAGCCCTAAAATTTAAAATATTCAAAACTATTAGTTTAACTGTATAAATCACTGTATAAATTATAAATAGTAATGATAAAAAAAAACTATACAGTAATGGAACAAGTATGTTTCTACTTTATTTTATTAATTCTGATCTTAGAATTAAAAATGCTGGTGATCTATTCAAATTTAAAATAATGTTAATAACTTTTTTAATGTTTTTCTGTAGTATGTTTACCATAGTTTACTAATTACTTTCATTTATTATAAATATGAAAATCAAATTATGTTATTTAAAAATGTATGACCTATTACTATAATATAATAGAGCATTAATTATATTTTTATAATTATATTATGAAATTTTGACGAACTTCAGAAATCAAACCAAAAACCGAAGAACTATCTTACTAATGGTCGTTTTAATGCTTACATTTAAAAAAGTCTTGCTTTGACTTGTCTTACCATCGAGATGCTAATAACAATAGTTTTATGCGTTGTTCCATATATTTATAAATTTATCTTGGCTGTTATATTATTATATATAAATATTTGGCTGTTTTAAAACTTGAAAAAATTGTGAATAATAGTAATAAATAATATAGATTTTTTAAAATCTGTCATATTTATTTATATTTTATAATTACTTTCTAATATATTCATTGATTTTATAAAAAAAAATTCAATAATTTATTATATGAACATATTTTAATAACAATATTAAATTCTTCTATATAATTAATTTCTTTATCAAAATTTTGAATGAATATGCATACTATGATCAATCAGTGTAAAACTACCACTACATAAAATCTATAATACAGAAGTCGATCATTACTTTGTGTAACTTCCTAATTTAGTATTTGGATTTATAATTTATTATTTTTAAGGCATTAAAAATAAACTTTATAATGGATAAACCTCAAAAAATGCCTAAAGTAGCAAAGGTATTAAAGAATTCATTTTGCAGTTATAATTTTTAAATAGGCGATAATGAAAATTAGTATTTATAACCATTAAGTTGGTTTAAAAATTTTATAATTAGACGCTAAACACAAAAATGTTTATCAAAACTAAATATTATAATTTTTGTACAAATATAAATTATATAAATTAAATATAAATTTGTATATATAAAACATTTTAATTAGTAATGTTGAAATGAAAAGGAATTTGCAGGTTAACTTCAGAATTTAGAAAAGATTATTTAGAAATGATATGAATACGATAATTAACAAATATTTTATTAAAAAAAAAGTAAATAAAAATTTTATATTATAGGTCAAAAATAAAGCTCCAGCAGAAATTCAAATTACTGCAGAACAACTTCTTCGTGAGGCTAAAGAACGTGACCTAGAAATTCTACCACCGGTTTGTAAAATTTTTTAAATGTGAAAATACAATTACGTAAAATATTAATACTAATAAATTAATACATTTTATATTTTATTCTAAAGCCTCCAAAACAAAAAATTTCTGATCCTCATGAATTAGCTGATTATCAACATCGTAAACGAAAAACATTTGAAGATTCAATTAGAAAAAACCGATTATCTATTGCAACTTGGATCAAATATGCACATTGGGAAGAAAGTCAAAAACAAATTGAAAGAGCACGGTAATTTTTAAATTTTATACTAAATCTTGATTTTTAGTGATTATTATTTACGTACTATAATAATAATAATAAATAAATTATTAAGAGAAAAAATTTTAATTTGGAATATATTTTTAGATCAATTTATGAACGATCTTTAGATGTAGATCACAGAAATGTAGTATTATGGCTCAAATATACTGAAATGGAAATGCGAAATCGCCAAATAAATCATGCCAGAAACTTGTGGGATAGAGCTGTAACAATACTTCCAAGAGTAAATCAATTTTGGTATAAATACACATACATGGAAGAAATGTTAGAAAATATAGCTGGAGCAAGACAAGTATTTGAGAGATGGATGGAATGGGAACCGCATGAACAAGGATGGCAAACATATATTAATTTTGAACTTCGATATAAAGAACTTGAAAGAGCTCGTCTAATTTATGAACGATTTGTTATGGTTCACCCTGAAATAATGCATTGGATAAAGTATGCTAAATTTGAAGAATCTCATGGTTATATACATGGAGCTAGAAATGTATATGAAAGAGCAGTAACATTTTTTGGCGATGAAAACTTAGAAGAAAAATTAATAATAGCTTTTGCAAGATTCGAAGAAGGACAACGTGAAGTAAATTCATAAATAGATTGAATTATAATTTAATTAAATATATTTATTTAATAAAATAAGCATTATATTTTTAGCATGATAGAGCTAGAGTTATATACAAATATGCCTTGGATCATATTCCAAAAGAAAAAACCCAAGAGATTTACAAAGCTTATACAATACACGAAAAAAAATATGGTGACCGTTTCGGTAAATTATATTATAAATGTTTGATTTTCATGCATTTTATATATAAAAACTAGTTCAATAGATATATTTTTATAGGTATTGAAGATGTTATCGTAAGTAAGAGAAAATATCAATATGAACAAGAAGTCAAAGAAAATCCTTCAAATTATGATGCATGGTTTGATTATTTAAGATTAGTAGAGTCTGAAGGAAATATTTATATTATAAGGGAAACTTATGAACGAGCAATAGCAAATGTACCTCCAACAAAGGTGAACAAAAATATATTGCATTGAACATTGGTTAAGATTCTATTTTTAATTTTCAATCAAATAATATATTATTGCTTTTAAGGATAAAGAATTTTGGCGAAGATATATTTATCTTTGGATAAATTATGCCTTATTTGAAGAACTTCAAGTAGCTGATATAGAAAGATGTCGTCAAGTTTATAAGTATGAGTTTTTTAAATACGATGTAGCTGTAGATACGTGTATAAGGAAAAAGTATTTTAATCTTTATATATAATTAAAAATTTTTAGAGTATGTTTAGAACTAATACCACATAAGTATTTCACATTTTCAAAAATTTGGCTATATTATGCTCAATTCGAAATCAGACACAAAAATCTTTCTATTGCCAGAAAAACATTGGTTGGTGCAGTTTTATAACCGTAATTATTGTTCTATTAAGTGAATTTATAAATATTATCATAATTTTTGTACAGGGTATGGCTCTTGGAATTTGTCCAAGAGATAAGTTATATCGTGGTTACATTGATTTGGAAATTCAACTACGTGAGTTTGATAGATGTAGAATTTTATATAAAAAATTTCTTGAATTAGGTCCAGAAAACTGCACAACGTGGTTAAAAGTATGCAATATGTTTATATAATAAAATATTTATAGTCGTAAATTTTTTTAAGTATTTTATTTAGTTTGCAGAATTAGAGGCATTTTTAGGTGACATGGAAAGAGCTAGAGCTATTTATGAATTAGCGATAAATCAACCGAGGTAAAAGCGATAAATTCATTTTTTAATAAACGTTCATAAAGCAGCCATATTTTTATTGTTTAATACTTATAGATTAGATATGCCAGAAGTTTTATGGAAAGCATATATTGATTTTGAAATATCACAGGATGAATTCCAAAAAGCCAGATATTTATATGAAAGACTGCTTGAACGAACATTACATGTTAAAGTAAGATTTTTTAACTCAACAATTAATTATCAACTAAAATTTAAAGAAATATGTTATAATTTAATTTTTTAACAATAAATTTATTGAAATATAAAAATTATATCATTATTTGACTAAAGTATGTAAATTTCAAAGTATACTGAATCATTTAGAAATTTAAATAGTTTTTATAAATGTTATTAATATTAAATAAAAAAAGATCTGTATAATTAAGATACAAAAATCGACAATTTATATTTGAGAATTAGTTTTATAGGTTTCAATAAACTTTATAACAATTATAGGTTTGGATAGCATTTGCTAGATTTGAAATGACTAATACTATGGCTAACGAAGGAGTTCTTAATATTAACTTAGCGAGACGAATTTATGAAAGAGGAAATGAGTCGTTAAAGTCAACTGGTGATAAAGAAAGCAGAGCATTACTTTTAGAGTCGTGGAGAGATTTTGAAAATAAATTTGGTAATGAAGAACATTGTGATAAAATTATATCTAAGATGCCTCGAAAAATTAAACATAGAAAACGACTAGTTACCGAAAATGGAGTGAGTACTTTTATTTTTTTTTAATTTAAACGAAAATTGATATTCATATTTTATAATTACGAATTATTTATTTTCGTTAGAATGATGTTGGCTGGGAAGAAGTAGTTGAATTTGTCTTTCCAGAAGATGAACAAAGTAAACCTAATCTTAAAATACTTGCTTCTGTTCAAGCGTGGATTAAGCAAAAAGCTTTGAATGAAGCAAAATTAAAAGAAAAAGAAAAACAAAAAGAAAGTACATTTCCAAAACCATGTTGCAGTAAATTTAAAAATTAGTAAATTTACACATTTATACATATGTAAAGTAATATAATAGATATTTTACTTAAAACACCTTAAATTCTCAGGATAACTAAAATAATTCATAAAATTTTAATCTTTTCTTAATTGTATATTAAAAATGGAAGTTTGAAGTTGATAAAGATTTTATAAAAAAATAAAATATTTTTACGATTTTATTTTTATGAAATATACTGGTATAAAAATGTACAAAATCGATAATACAAATAACTATATTAATTATTTATAAAATAAACTTAATTATTATTTCATATATGTATATACATATTACTTCAATAAAATATCAATTGATAAGTTTAAAAATATTAAACAAAATAAATAATTAACGTACATTTTAATATTTGAAATATTACATTATGTACAGAATGAATGAACTGAAATAACAATTTTTACACCAAATTACAAATAAAATAAACTATAAAAACCTAAAATATAATACATCTCCAAAATAACTATACAATGATTAAATCCTATAATTACCATAGTAAATATTTTTTTTTTTTTCATCGCTTTCAAAACCTGAATCAAGATCACTACTAAGGCTTTTTTTCAAAGGACATTTATCATGTTTTAAGGTTCTTTTATCTTTTAATAATTTCTTTATAGTATTTACTAAATGGTTAAAGAAATTTGGATAGCCATCATATCCAGGAAAAACGTTAACATCGATTATGGCATACTTTTCTGTGTGATTCTCAATAACTACATCAACTCCAACTAGGAATAAACCAAAAATTTGTTCAACTTTTTTAACAATTTTTTCAAAAATTTCTAATTTTGGTTTAACAGTAAAACTTTGCTCTTCTTTTAATATAACAGACCATCTTGAATTTGAACCACTTTTAGAAATATCATGAGAACTAAAAAATATGGTATTCATTAATTCACAATCCTTAGAGTAAAAGTTCTTAAGACTAGGTCTTTCAATAATGTGAAAATGGTTATCAACTATAAACACTTTATACAAAATAGCGTTGTGATTAATTAAGTTTTGGACTAAACATGGTGGTTGACAATCTAATAGACCCTTTTCATTAAAAATGACCATCATCTAGAAATAAAATTATAGTAATTACAATAGTATAAAACATAATGTATTGACGTTTAATACATTTCAATTCCTCTATTTTTTGCTAATGATAAGTAAATTCATTTATTTAAATAATCTTAAATATATAATTCTTTTATAAAAAATATATGTAATATGCAAATAAATAAATCGAGCTCAGTGTAATTATTTTAAAATTATCAAATAATTATTTATTTTTTAATCTATATATTATAATAAATTGTACGATTTTATTACCTTATGCGCGTTACTTGATCCTTGAGCAATAAGAGGTTTACAAACACAAGGAAATTTTATTTGATTTTCATTAAATAAATTCATTATCTCAAAAGCATTTTTAGATTTGATTTCAACAAAATTAGGAATAAACACATCATCTAAAATATAAAATAAATTAAATTTAATCAGTATTTTAATATGTAATTTCATTTTTAAAATAAAAATTAAATAACCTTCATACTGTACACTATTATATATCATTTCATAAGATCTATGGCGATTTCGTAAATTTCGAACATTTTCTAATGGATCTATTACAACCAACTCTGGATGTTTTTGAATATATTCTTGTATTCTTCCAACGATATCACTCGCCTAAACAAAAATTAAATGTATGTATTTGCACATACGTGCGTGTATTTAAATTAATATAATATAAATAAATAAAAATTAAATTTTTTTATATTATGTTTTCAAAAGAAATCTTCAAATATTCCCAGAGTAAATTAGATTTTTAAATACTTATTTAAACAGTAAAGAACAATATTAAATACATGAAATAAGAAATTATAAGCTTAATATATTAAAATAAGCTTACATGCTTATTACCATCTTCTGCATTGGCCAAAATATCAGTCAACTTATGAAGAAAGACATGAATTGGTCCCTGAGATTCTATATTCGATTCGATATTTATCTGTTTACAATGAATATAAATATATTATTAGTATTATATTTTAAAATTATAATTTAAATGAAAACTGACGATATTTATAAAAAAAGAAACAAACTTTGCTAATCTTTTTTTATTAACATACACAAATTTATATGTATTTTTAAACGAAATATTAAAAAAAAATTTTAATATTAATTTAATGTTAGTTTTAATATTAAAATTTGGAAGGAACCTGAAATTCTAGTTTTACAATTTTTCGAAAATTATTTTATTATCAAATATCTTTTTATGAATGTGTAAAAAATTTGTTGACAGGATAAAAAGATAAGCTAATATATAATAATATTAATAAATATTGCTAAATATGAATACTATCGATACAGTTTTATATTATTAACTATAATAAAATTTTAAAATGCATTAAACTTTTTTATTATACTCGAAAGTTATAAATTTTAGAAACATAATTCGACTGCAATAAATTATATTATTATTATATTATATTATATATTATTACGATTTATCGCTTATAATATTTTTTAATTCTTAGAAAAATAATTATAAAATTATATTCAACTGTAGAATTGCATTAACTACCAATTAAATACAAATTTTACTATCTACAAAGACTAAACTCAAAATTTTAGCAGATTAATATAATCGAAATTATTTTTATGATGTTATAATATTGATTAATTTTGTTATTGTTATTTTATTATTTGATCTATTACCTTCATATATATCCATTATCTCTATAAAAGTAAATTTTCTGAAATTATAATAATTTTATAACGCACAATCTTCAAAATATTTTTTTTAAGTTATTTGAAGAGTCAATTTTATTTAAAAAGTTACATAAACATTGAGTACATTAGATTTGTTAAAAATATAAATATGATTCTGATTATTTTTTAAACAATTAAAAAGCATTTATGAATTGGTATAATATAATATAAAATTTTAATCATATACAAAATTAATATTTAGCAATTTAAAAAAAAAAAAAAAAAATTGTTAAATTTCTTAATTCACTACCAGTAATTGATGTTAATTAAAGTAAATCAATAAAAAAATTTGATATAAAAATCTACCATATAAACAAGATAACTATATTAAAAGTAAATGTATAAATATAATAAAAATATTTCATAATAGGCTATGAAATTAGCTAAAAGGACTAATATGCTCCGCATGATGTATATCTAAATGAAAGAAAAGACTGTTTAAAAATAAATGATGTATTATTATTATTATTCAAGATTTTCAAATAAATTTGATTGAAAATTTTGTTCTGCAGAAAAAATAATAAAAAAGGAAGACCAAAAATGCAATAAAAAGAAAAATAGATGGAATTTTTTATTGTTTGCAGAAATTATAGAAAATAAAGGAAAATATATGGTAACAAAAAATGGAACAAACTAAATATTGGCCATTTTAGGCAGAAATTAAAATACAAAAATAAAAGTATAAGGACGTATAAAAATAATAAAGCATAAGAAAAAAAATTATATATAAGATGGTTATATAAATAAAAATAATGATTAGATTATTAAACTCATCATTAAATAGAAAAAAAATTGCATCTATAAAGCAAGCAATATTAATAATTGTTTGTATTACTGGAAACCGCAATATAATCATTGTTAATATTAGTCTTTTTAAAATTATAGAATAAGAAAAGTAGATTATTTGCATATGTATCGATTTATATAACAAATCGAAACGTTAAAATAATATAAGAAAATCATTTGAATATCAGATAAAAAATTGAATAAATAAAGTAATAAAAAAATAAAATAACATGATAAATGTATGATAATAAAATAAGAATGGAAATTATTGAAAACGGGATAGTGACTTATATTAAGTAATACTGTTAAAGAAAAAATGGACTTTATAATATTTGAACATTTTTTACGAAGATTTGCTAAAAGATGAAAATAAATAAGTAAAAAAACTGCAAATTAAAAAAAAAGTATATGTAATATGTTAATCTTTAAAAAGTAAAATTAAAAATATACATATGAATAATAGATAAAAGATTAATGAAAAAACTGCTAATAAACTAGAAGAATATTTGATAATTTAAAAGTTGAATTTTGTGCAATAACTTACCTAAGTATAAAATTAAAAAACAATATTTATAAAAATTTTAATGATTTTATAAATTAATTTTTAAATTTTGATCGATTATAATTTGAAATACGAAATACAGGATGTTAATGGGGGAGAGAAAGTAAAAACAAAATATTAATGATTATATAATATAACAAAAAACATATGTAAGAGAGTAAAAAGCAATCGCAGCATTCATAGTCTGCAAAGTATTAAATTATTTTATATCATAATAAATCATTAAATGTAATTTGTATATGATTTAAATATATTAACATCATTATAAGTGTATATTATTTAATTTTTATTATATATATTTAATGTATGTATTAAAAATTAATGTTAATCTTTTCATAATTAAATCTACATATAAAGAAATTTAATTCTATTACTATATAATAAACGTATTAAGACGATGGTTTTTGTACGTACTTGCGAACAATGAGTCCAAGTGCGGGAATGTTAACTCAAATCAAATTTTATATCTACATATATAATTAAATAGAATCCAAGAGATAATTGTATCCTCCGTATAGATTGTAATATTATAACTAGAGAATCCTCAACTGTTGTTATAGGTCTATAAACTACAGCAAATATGTCATTTTTAATTACACCGATAATATACATAATACCGATTTCAGTAATATATCTCTTTATTAATTGAATTTGTAGATTTTCATTCTCGCTCTCTACGTTTCCTGTTGTTGTCAAAGCTCTGGAAAATAAACTTTCCTCGGTTATCTTTTTCGATAGAAATGAAATGAAACAAAAACCAAATCCAAATGGATTGCTATGATATTTAAACCAAGTAACTTGCTACTACATGTGCTATTATCATAAGAGAATATGTATAGTATAATTAAAAAATTATATCTTATTAAAGACTCAAAGAATATTGATTTTTCATGAATTTTTTACTTTAATTTTTTCCAACTTAATATATATTTTTTAAAAAAATTTTTATAATTCTTTTTTTATTACAAAATATTAAACAACAAAACCGCAACAGTTGATATATAGATAACTTGAAGAACAAGATTTCTTAGAACTGCATCATCTAAAATAAAAAAGAAAACACACATATTTAGCTACCAAGCTAGATTATCTAACAGATAACCGAAGGATTTTAAGAAAATTATTTTTATATGAAAAATAACTATCTACAATTTTTATGTAAATTAGTTCAGTTGCTTTTCTTATATCATTCTTGTTAATAGATTTGTTCAAATAACACAACTTCGACAAAACAATTTAAAAATTCTGCTTAGCTATAACTACAATAAAAAATTGTTTCTTATGTGATATAAAATTAGTGATTTCAAGGCTACATCGCAATATAATTGTCTCTTAAACAGCTTTTAAACGATTAATTTTATATTTTCCTCATCGCATTTTCATGATATCCACGAACAGTAGTGCTAATAAACTATTTATCTATTTTAATTGCATACACAATGTGCATAAATATAAATAAATGCAATATTTATCAAAATTTTGCTCCCATAATATTCTTTTTATTCTTGTTATTTTCTTTCTTATGTATTCGGATTACTACATAAGTTAAGATTTTAAAATCTTGATCTCATTGGGAATGCTATATGGACTGATTTTTCAAATTAGTAAATCGGAATATTTATTACATCCTATAATCGTACTTCTCTAAGACTCAATTTATTATAATTTTGATTCTTGACGTTAGAGACTTCTTTTTTATCCGTTTTCATAAAAATCTTTTTGTATAGAAGCAAAACACAAGCATGTATATTATTTCTGATTCACTCACATAACATAACTTACCATAAGTAACATAAAATTACGACTAGCAGAAAATCTATACGCGTTCAACTCGCAACTAGCTGTTTTAATAATTTAATTTAAAATACATGATTTTTTTAAATTACAAACGATTCAGATAAAAATTGATTGAAATATTCTTAAAATGTTGTGCTAATAATTAATTTTTATTGCACTAAATAAGTTTAATCAATTAAACAATTCTAGTATAAACATGAGAAATAATTTAAAAATAACAAAATAATATTACAAAAAAGTAAAAATGTAAAACACTACTACATATTAAAATGTATAATATAGCTATTATTATACATTTTAATAGTTAAATTATTTAAAGAACACAAAAAAATATTGGGTCATTAAATTCTAAAATAATTATTTGTGCATTATGTTGATTAATCGAGCAACTACTCTTTTTTCAACATTACTTAATTTAATAATAACATTTTATTCCATAATTTTCAAATAATATTCACCGAAAAAAAATTTAAAACTTTAAATTTGTTTAAAAAATATAATACAGGTAGATGTATGAAAAATTAAAATAGTTTATTTATTGTATCGATTTATTTTATTTTTTGACACAATTTTATTATATATTTTCAAAATAATTTATAACTTTTATAAAAATGTACCCTTGATTAAACATAAATACATGTAACTATTAAAAATATTTTATTATATAATATTTCAATAAAATGTTAATTCATAAAATAAAATCATGAAGTTTTTTACTTATATATCTTTTAGAATTTTTTTATAATATATTAATTGTTTTGATTATAATCAAAAAATTAGATTACAAAAATAGCTGGCTTTTTCAATTTTACGTTACCGTTTGGTTCTTGATTTAATATTATCCTTTACTTAGTCCTTTTTTTTCCCGATGAAAATTTGAAACGAGCACACATATATATATCTAGAATCATTATAAGCATTATATCATAACAGTAGATAAAGAAATGCAATACAATTATATCATATATTGTTGCATTTATTTTATTTTAATAGTATATTTACATAAATTGGTTAGTACGAGAGTCAATAATCAGAGTATTCTTTCTCGATAATGTTTATAATTGATCCGTTTTTCAACTTTTCCTTTCGATTTTTAAAGTTTCTTTTTTGATATAGAAATCTGAAAAGATTTCAGGTACTTAATTATTCTTCTTAAAAATTCTTGAAACTGTGAAATACTATGTACTCATTAATTATATGAATAGTCGACATGTGATAGCGGTTAGATACATATAAATATATATCATAAATTTAAAAAACTTAGTTAATAATTTTGTTTACTAGAAATTGCTTTTAAAATAAATTGTTTCAACGTAGTAGTATTAAACTATTTTCAAATAAACTCTTAAATTTTCATATGAATCAATATTTCTTTTAATTTATATGAATTAAAATGTTCAATATTTCTACAAAGATAACTGACCTATATATTTATTACTTATTTTCAGAAAATTTATTTATAAATTTTATACGATTCTTAAATAAAAATAAAGTTTATTATAGGCAAAATAGACAATTTTATTGAAAACTTTAATATCTGAATACATTATAAAAATATTCGATATTTGTTTTCTAAAAATAAAACATTGTTAAAACTTCAACAACTTTTATCTTAAACTTTATCAGGTCTGTATCAAGAATGTATCAGGCAAAATAAGGTATAGCAATTTTCATTGAAGAGATGTCATATTCAACAATGTTATAATGAATCATTGTTTCGACATATATATAAAGATTTAAGTGATTCTTTTAAGCATAGAAAATATAAGTAATATCACAAATAAAATATAGACTTCACAGAAGTTACATATTACACAGCTATATTACAAATTTTTCAATAATTGATTTTTCATGCTATAAACTTATGGTTGCACAAATATAAAATTTTAATAACTTTCGTCCATATTAACCCGCCTGCTCCTTGATCAAATATTTGAATTCGATCTTAATCTAATTTCTACAATATTTGATTTTAATATATTGGGTATGTATGAAAAAGATTAGACCACTACTGCGCATGTGAAAATGATTCGATATATCACTTCTAATTTATCTTAATAAAGGTATATTATAATAATCATACAACTTCTTCAAGTTATGAAATCAATGATTTAGTTTATTTATTAGTTTATTTATTTGTACTTATTATTTAAAGTATACTGTGTATTTTTCTATAAATGTAATTTATAACAAAATGTATTGAAAACGAAGAATTGTGTTACTTATGAATTAGTTTTCTAACCTTTCCAGACTAAATATTAAATTTTTATTTATAATAATTTATATGTATTATTCTTATTTACCTTAAGAAAATAAAAGAAAATAAATTAATGTATATACAATTAAATTAAAATACCTTCGTTATTAAAAACTAACAAATTGTGTCAAAATGTTCTTGAAATTTATTATTGACAGATAATGAAAATTATACCAACGTTATATTTTTATTATATATAAAATAATAGAGTGAGATTTAACAAATTAGATCAAAATAAGTATTCAGACCATTGTAAAGCTTGTATTACACATTAATGCAAATGAAAGTTTTCATTTTATATCAAAGTTAATAAATAAGTCTATATAGTTAAATTTTAATATTACCTTCAATATTTATTATAATTATATTATTATTTCTAAAATTCTAAAAGAAAATTCTTCAATAAAATATATATATATATTACTTTAAAGAAGACAATATATATTTTAATATATGAATACGCTATTTTTTCTTTAAAAATATATAGCTTTGAAAACAGCAAATTAAATTAATATTTATTTAAATAAAACATTTCAAAACTTAAATAATGAACTTCTTCAATATTCTAAAATAAATTATAAAACAATTTCTTATAATTTTTGTTTAAGTCTATTACAATTCCATTATATAAACTATATATAACTATTGAAAAATGAATCATTTTAAAATAATACAACAGTATTTCAATATTATTTTTAACAATAATAGTAGTATAAGATATTCATTATAAATATATAATAAGATATAACAGCAGATGTTACAAGTTCTTTAAATATGGAATTTTATAAATTTATTTCATATAATAGAATGTTATAAAAAAATATGTTTAGTCAAGTATCTCACCGCTTTCAAAACTAATCCTTCTTTGGCACAGATATCGCAAAATTCGGTCCAATTGAATTTCTGACGCTTTTTCTCGGATATCCAATATCCAATAACACTTTTTTCGTCATCCATTGCTGATGAAGATATTGAAAATGGTGGACACTAACGCCTAAACATTTTAAATATAATAGTATGGCATCAGTATGATCTGAATATTTAATATACAAACTGGAGGAAAATCGACACCTCTTTCTCTCTCACACTGTTGGAATCAATCTAAATAAATAATTCCCTACCTGCTGGTAACTTACACGTAATAAAGCACATAACACATTTATAAGGTTAGGGTTAGCAGTATCAACAATTTAGTCCTTACCACCACGAATACATTTTGGACGTGCTTAAACGCATAAAACTCTGGAAACAAAGCAGTAGTATATACGGATGTATAATGCATGATGTGAAAAAACGCTATACCATTTAGATTTCCATCAGTAAATTATGTATCACAGATCAAAATTAAACAATTATTTTTTAGGATAAGAACAAAATATTGAGACCATCAAGATACACATATAACGAGTTATTCTGAATTAAATATTCGTTCGCAACTTTTAAATTTATAATTTATGAATATATATTTACTATGCAATAAAAATGGTATATATTTTAAGAGATTTCTTATTTTCTTTGCTTTTTCTTATTTAGATTATTTTAAGAAATAAGATTATATTACTTTGATAAAGCATTCTTTCTATAACAATACTTGAAACAAATGAAATTTGGTAATTCATTGAACTTTAGTTTGGAAGAGTATGTTTTTATAACCTTATAGTTTTTTTTGCTTAAATTTTTTAATAAATGTCATATATTCATTTTTTAAATATTGTTTCTTCTAATTATGATTAAATTTACTTCATTAATATATAGTTTGAGACTTGAATTTTATAAACTAATCTTTTATAAGATAGAATATATATACTATAAAAATTGATCATCTAAAAAATAAAATTAATAATTAAAGTAAATATTAGTAGGCTACTAATTTTACAATCAATAAATTCTAAAACATAATATTGTAAAGCCTATGATCATAACCCTATATAATTATTATCTACTCAGCATTTATAAAAATTACCCTTAAATTTCATCAATATGTGCTGCACTTTAGCTTATTATTTTATTATTTTAATTTTTTTTCATACTTATATTTCTAATTTTTTTGTTGAAGAGCGTGATCCTCGTTTTTGTCTTGAATGTTATACACCTATTACATTTTTCTTGTACATACACTATCAGTCTGTTCCACTCATATGCATATATATGAGAAAAGTGTAATTGAGGGAAAAGAAGAAAAAAAACTATAATTGAATTAAATGACGCTACGTAATTTACCTGAAAATTTTATGAAAACATAAATTAGATTTATACAGAAAGCGTAGATAGTGTTTTACAGTATTTTATATTATAATTATACAATAAAATTAATATTATAGAGAAATAACGTTACATATATTTTTACTTTTTTAAACATCATGTATAACTAATAATACTACTCCGTAATTAACTTCCTTTTAATCGAGAACTGATAAATTTATATCACATTTATACATGCTTTAAAAAAAAGCGCAATTATTACTTCCTTAATTACATAATCTTCTTAATAAAATAATCAATATATACTTATAAGTAAATATATTTATTTTACTACACTTCAAAATATTCTAATATCTATAATATGAGCACGTTTCTTATTTTTTAAAAGAATTACTTATTATATTATACCTAGTGCCGTCTCGAAATATTCAACTTATTCATGTGAATCTTTCTAATTAAAATATGCAGGTTTAATTATTAAATTCATAATAAAAGGATAAATTTATACATAAATAAAAGGAAATATTTGTACTATTTTAGTATTGATATGTAATGGTTTTTTAGAGTGTAATAACTATTATAAATTATAATAATTATTATAAATTTATATTCATGTCTACATAGTATAGATTTGATTTTAAAATATTGTCAATATATTGTGATTGAAAATGCGATTTTAATTCAATCAATTTTTAATAGTAGTATACGTATTATTATACTAATATTATACATTTATTTATAATTTATAATATTATACATATTTATAATATTATACATTTATTTATAATATTATAATATTATACGTAATATTATAATACACATGCCGGTTAAAATGTAATCTTTAAACGAATACTTTTCATATAAAAATATTTAGACTTCTTTTCTTGAAGTGTTTATAACATATTTTTATTGAATGGTGAGTAAGGTAAATTTATCTTTGCACTCATGTTTACTCTGAATTTATATTGAAGTACCTCATTTGATAATTTTATCCTTTTTGTTTATTTAAAATTGAAAATAATAAATAGCATAATTTTGAATGAATTCAATTTATCTGAAATACGTAATATGCTGTGTGATAAGCTGTGTAAATATGTAGCAAATGCAAATGTTTAAAACGGTCTAACTTACTACATTCTTACTTCAATTTTTATATGTCTTAAAAAGAAATTGCAGACGTTAGCATTAATGTTCCATACCATACTGTCATTAATTAATTTATTTATCTATATTATTTATTGGATAAATAGAAAAACAGGAAAACATCATTAAGAAACTTAAAACGGTATTTATTGAAAATTAATTAATCGTAAAATTAGGTATACCTTTAAATAAAATAGGTTGTACAAATTTTTTAATGCTAAATACATAATCTTATTTTCATGAATTCAAAGAAAAAACCATAATATCTTTGATAAAATTAGTTATTATTTTTTTTATAAAACTTGCAATATTATTAATTAGTTTTCTCATTTATTATATTTTAATAAAATATATTTTTCAAAAGTTATTAATTAAATGAAATATTAAATTATTAACAACTTTAGTATTATTTTATTATATTTTTTAGAAAAAACTATGAAAGCTAAAATTTGTACTGTGATTCAGTATATAAAATTATAATTTAAAATATTAATTTTATATTTAACGACGTTGAAAAGGAAGATATAGTTTATTAAATAGTGTTGGAGATTAAACCCGATTTATAAAAAAACTCCTCACGATATCAGAGCGAGAGGCAGATAGTGGAAGGAGGGGTATCTGGTAAGGCAGATAGGTTTCGAAAGAGGCGCGTTAGCGCCTAATTCACAAACTGCAGCATCCAGCTCACATGCGGCAAGGTCGGGGATCTTTTGGGACTAATCACGCAATGCGTAAGAACACAGGGTCAACTTACAATTGAACCTTGCACTATAAAAGAGGTTTGTTATATCCAACTCAGTGTAAGCGGGATTAAGCCGCGCGGCAGATTTTCGAATGCCATTGAATCTCCGTTTAAGCGTTACGGCCATTATTCATTAACACACAATCACACATATACACACCGCAACAACAATAGAACATTTATTATTAAATAAATAGAAACAGCACACACACACGTGTTTAACGATTTAATCTATCCTACCGCCAACATCGATCCTATTATATCCCCACTTCTTAACATCAGAGAGTGCATACATTAAAAGGAGGTGAATTCTGTATCAGTAGGCCGTCGGAACAGGTAAAGCTGAGCCCACGAGAGTTAGGTAGAGGATACCTCAACAACTACAATTCCCCCTTTTTCAAGACATTTCATACAAATAGTATCAAGATAATACATTAACCTTTCTAGTCAACATAAATTCAACTATATTGCAACATTATACATTCCATATTAATTTCAATAATATAGTAAATATTAGCTACAATAAACACTGTTACTGTTTTCTTTCGAAACCGGAAGAGGGCAATTTTCCTCTTTGAATGTTGCTGACAAGGCCTCAGCCGGTCCCTGGTATCTACGCTCCTAAGCTGAATGGTATGTTTTACTTCAGCTGGAGGGAGTGTGATTCTTTCAACCCATTTACGGTGTTGCTTATACCAATCTTCGTTACCTTGTTTCGGTTTCTGTCGGGATCCGTAATTGAAGATTGATCTTTACTCGAAGACAACTAAAACCACACACTGATTCGACGGTGTGACTCACTTTGCCCCCACAGTTCGCATCGCGACTTTACGCCACCCCGTCGAAACTAATGCACTTGATTTTTCCCATTGGTTCCGCGATCGGGACTTCATTACACTAATTGTTATTGGTGTACTGAGTTTTTTGTCCCTCTTGTTTTAGATACCGATAGGCGGGCCTTTTTTCCCAGCCGCGGTAACACTGCGGCCGAGTCTGTAGCGCAGACTACGCGGGAAAGCCGAGAAGTCGGCATGTTTTTACTAGTCCGGATCAAGTGGCGGAAATTGTACTTACACATGTACTTTTCTTCTAGATATTTCTAGCAATGACTGTTTTGTCTTTGGGGCTACACGTTCCTTTGTTCTCTGTATTTATACCGCACTTCTATTTGTTAAACACTAATGATCGCATTACTCGGCACCGACGTGACGGTTAGTTTATTATACGGATTTTCCGTACAGTAGTCTTAAAGACTTGTTGAAAATATGGATTACTTTCCTGGTTTAAGTAGTGCGATGTTATAGTATTGGTCAGTTTTTGTTGAATGTATGTTGCTACTTGCAATAGTTCAAATGCCAATTTGTAGCTGGTAGTGGCAGTGTTTATAGTTTGAACACCACTATGTTGCAATTACGTTGTAGTAAGTTGAAAGTTGTGCGACAGCCAATTGTAAGTCGAATGTCACCTTTCTTGTAGTACGTAATTTCGTGTAGGAAATCGTGTATAGAATTTGTCAGGATTTTGCACTGCTGCACTTGTTGTCGCTTATTCCTTTAGTATCACACTGTTTTGGTCTACGGTCGATCGACTCCCCTCAGCAGGTCGTTCCATTGTAGGACTATGTGCCTTTATTTCGTCGCTGAATGTCGTACTGATCGCTACAAGATATCACGCGATAAGATGATGTAAACATACATGTTATATTCTTATTGGTAGTTGATTGAGTGAATTTAAATAAGTCCCCGCTTGCAAATTTGTATCTTGAATGTTAAAATTTAAAATAAAATAAGTAATTAAATACATCACAGTTTACAGTACATATTCCGAGCTATTTGAGTGATTGATGAAAGGTCCGATTATGTTTCGGAATCTTGAACACTTATGAATTGTTGATTTAGTGAATTTCAATAATTCCCCGCTCACAAATTTATGTCTCGAATTTTTCAATGATAAATAAATAAATATATCACAGTTTACAGTAAGAATTCCAAGCTATTTGAGGGACTTATAAAAGGTCCGATTATGTTTCGGAATCTTGAACATCTCGCCCGCCATCAGCAAGTAGTTGCTGGTTGTTGTCCTGGTGGAGGTTGACTGGTAGTATTGATAATTTGAAAATTAGCCTTTTTAAGGTTAACGTAGCGGTTTTTAGAGATACGACTCTAGTGAGATCATCCTCTCCAGGATGAATAGCAATCACTCTTGCAAGGGGCTATTTTGATAGTGGATGGCGTTCATCTGTAATTAGAACTAGCGTGCTAACCTTGATATTGTTTTGTTTATGATGACATTTTGTAGTTAATTGATGTAGTTTCAGGTATTATAATGACCACTGTTTTATGTTTTATCTGCAGACAGATCCAACAATGAGAGCTCGGATATTGAAGTGATTGGTCCTCCAATCAAGAAGTGATCTGGTATTATATAGCTGATAGATCGTCTGGATCGTCGCTCAGTGGCTCGATGGGATGTGAATTTAGGATTCCTTCAATTTGTGATAGAAGAGTCTTAAATTCTTCCATCGTCAGCAATGCAGCCTTTTATTGTATGTTTCAGATGAAACTTGACAGATTTCACCACTGCTTCCCACTTACCTCCTATGTGTGAGGTTGCTCGAGGGTTGAACTTCCAGTTTGTACCTTGTTGAATTATTGTTTTATTACTGCTTCGTGCTCTTTTGAACTTTGTTTGAACAATTTTGTTAATGCTACATTTGTTCCAACAAATGTAGTCCCACAATCTGAGTGCGGTTTATTAGGAATGCCTTAGCGTGAGTTCTAATTCATAACCAGCAGTTTTGTTTAAGAAAGCGTCATGTCGAGCTTTCTTCATGTGGTTGTTCTGGCCAAGATTCCTTAATATTTAGCCAGGCTAGCGCCTGCCACCATAAAAAAGAGCTTCTCTAGTGGATTGTCTGTAATGCCTCTGAAGGCGCAACCAGCTGGATTGGATGTACCTAGGACGAATTGCCATTGAGCCGTGGGTTAGTTCTTGAATTCTTGTAACACTGTTTCTTGTAACAATTCTTGTAACATGTTGTGTCGTAGTCCTTCCAGCATGCTGCATTATCTTTTATTCAGGTTATAGTTACTTGGGAATCTGTCCACATATGTGTCATTGATTGTTAGTGTAGTGTAGTTTGTACGAGTTGCATGAGTTTTTATAAGAGCAGTGCAGCATTCATTTCAAGCTTGGTATGCTGGGAGATTTGATCAGAACCACCTTTGTTTTTGGAATATATCATTGCAATGGATGAAGTGTTGTTGTGATAGACAGCTATGTATATCACTGCCACCAGGCTGAGTTTGATGCGTCTTAAAAACCATGTAAATCAACTATTGAATTGCTCCAGGTGTTTATCCACCGTGGAATAGAGATCGTTGATAATTTGTTAATGTGTTTCTTATTCTCAGCCATTTTATTTCAAGTGTAGCAGATAATGGATCGTTCCATTCTAATTTAAACCTCCATAGTAACATGAATATTTTAGGCTTGATCACTATTGAGGCGACAAAACCCAGACGATAAAATATTCTCGCAATTTCTGAGAAAACTGACCTATTCGAAAGACGTTTGTAGTCGTAGCTGGATGTCCTTCATGTGAACACGAATTTGTCCTGTGCTGCCAGCTCAAACCTGAGACATGTATTAAGCAATCGTCGAATGATATGTTTTATGTTTGGTTGTTACTTGTATTCAATGCTGTTATGACATCGATATGACTAGTGTGCCATTTTGCTAGTGGGAAACCGCCCGCAATGTAAAGACTCCGAACTTGTACAGCGATTTCTTTTAGCTGCTGTGGTGTGTCAGCTCCTCCAAATATGTCATCGACATATCTACCTGTTATGGGATGAATTGCTAAAGAAAATTGGTTGCCTTCTTCTTCGACGAGCTGGAGTAATGATCTCACTGCAAGAAATGAGGCGGTCTTCATCCCTTGATTTGTTTGTACATTTTAGTTATGTCTGTTGAAAATAGGTTTCTGTGTAATCTTATCCATAGTAATTGTTCGGGAATGAGCCCGAGAAAACACTCTCCCAGATGGTGGGAGGGAGAGGCGGATAGTGGAGAAAGAGAGATCGCAGGGTAAAAATAAAATGGAGGCTAAATGGCGTTATTATGCTGTAAAAAATGACGTTTATTGTAATGTATTGAATTATTAATGCTGTGATATTTATTGTAATGTATTGAATTATTGATACTGTGTTAAAAGGTTGTAATATAATTATAATCTTGTTTTATTTTGAATTG
>JAPYYT010001315.1:0-42779 GCA_030522565.1 Ceratosolen corneri
GTAGTGTAGGCATCAAGACGAGCCTCGTAGCAACTGGTGGTAAAGAGAAAAAGAGAGGATAGAATTCTTGTCCATACATTATTAGAGCGAATAACAAATCTTGAACTGGTCAATTGTTATATGTATCTTTATAATTAACTATTAGATAAGTTGATCAGTATTGTAAATTATTATTTAACAAAAAATACTATTTATTAATTGTATCATAAATTAATAATTGTTATTTGACATACTTTGATTTTTTACTTAATTTCATTGAACTCAAACTCTCTTGAACTTGTAACCAATGCAACATTAAATAAAAGAAAACTTAATTCCTCTTACCTAGCAATACACATATATAGAAGTTCAGACTTATTAATGTTATTGACAAGTGATAATCCAACACCATGAATACTTATTGTAATATCTTGATCAATAATCTCGAGATCACCCACAAACTGACAATCTTGAGCAACTTTTAAATTAGACGTAAAAAGTAATACTCGCTGAATACCATCTAAGAAGGAGACGTAATAAGCTTCTTGGTTAAAATCAGCTATCGTGAACGCTCCCAAATTATCCTTTTAACAATATTTTTTAATTAGAACACGTCTTTTGATACTATAAATTAATATTTTTACTCAAATATTATCGTATTTATTATTTTTTTTTGTATAAATCAAATAAAGTAAAGAAGGTTCAAATAAAAATATATACATGCAATATTTGAAAAAATTTTTAACGCACTTTACGAAGTGTATCTGAAACGTCTTTTTTGTTTCCAGCCTCCCACACTATAAGTCTTGGTCCTGCTGGATTTTCCCAAGTATAAAACATTCGATTATAAGATTGCAGAGTTCTAAAATGAATAACCACACAAACAAATGAATTATTGCGATATAAAAAATCATCAACCGATAACAATATTTTTACCTGACATTTAGTGATCCTTTCTCCCAAAGATTAATCGGATAGGGGGTATGATTTATAATTAAAGCCAAGGCGTTTCCATAAGTATAAGCTGAAAACGATATGTAAACTCCACCCTCGTTGATTTGTACGTCAACGTTGATCCCACCGAACTATCGAAAGAATAATGAATTTTAATAAGCAATAGATTTATTCGCTTAGATTTATAAAAAGTAGACAAGTAATTCAAAACTTTATGAAGCGTACAAGAAGTATTTCAAAGATACCAAACATATGAATATGTTATGTAGAAGAATATGAATATGTAGTATTATATGAATATGTAATATAAAAATCAAACGACAGACCTTATTGTCGAGTCTCAATAGAGTACTATGGACATCCGTATATATGAAAGCCGAAGTTTTTTCGAGTTTTTTCGGAATATCCAGCGACTTTAGCTTTTAGCGTCTTTACCTCCTGTTCTGAGTTAGGCCAAAGTGCAGTGCATTCACCAGGTGGAACCTATTGCGAATAATTTAATTTACCAATGCTTTGATATTTATTACAATTATATTATACGAAAATAATTGTTTATTCGTATCACTAGCCTAAATATGTCTGGAATATTATATTACAATATATATTAATTAAATCCAATTTTGAGTTTATACAGTTAATGCATGAAAATGGCAATTTTTATATTTAAAAATTATATACATTAAAGTATTTGTTCACTAATGTAATTGAACCCAAAAGATTTAATATGAAAAAAGATCGAGCTTCATTTAAATTGAATTTTATTAAATACAATGAGTCCCTAACGCATTGTTTTCAAAAATTTAAATGAAGAAAGACGAACCTGAATTACTAGATCGGCTGAACGTTCGGCTTCTTGGCACTCAACAATAAAATCAGCATTATTAATTAAAACAAAATAAGGTGTAAAAGTTATTTGCTTTGTTAATGAATTGTAGGTCAGCTGATTATGTACTCCAACCTGGAAAATAATAATTCTATAAGATTATGTAAGCTGTCTTTGAAGATGACTAATATACATAAGGTATTGATCATCGACCTCGCATAAGACAATGAAATATCATTTAATATTTTCCCACTTAATAGAGCAAGGCTTACTTTAAGGGAAATCCAATTAAAAACTACACATACTTGATAAATTTTTCCATTATACTTGCAAGAAACGACGCCTTTACTACCAGCCACATCGATCGAAAACTTATCGGACCATTCGCCATCCTCAATCCTAATCATTGCTTTTTTCTTGCCGAAGAAAACCTTCGATTTGAATGAAAATAGAATTGGCCCCTTGAATGTCTCCGGGTGATAAAGTACGTTCAAGTGATCCTCCGTGCTCTGAAATCACAATTGGCACTTTGATGATTTCTAGAAGCATCCAACGTATTTTACGATTACGTGCACATATATTTTATTAATCGTATGCAACTGGGTAAGCCATGATACTTCCACGCATTTCCAATGAATTTTATGAGTTTATAATGAAAGGATATCACCTAATCGACTTATGCTATTTATACGAGTTTTTGTTAGTTATTAATATGATTAATTTTGATAATTATAGTTATAGTTATTAATATTAGATTTTGAAAGCTGCACTTTATTTTGTCTAATCATTTTCCAACTTACGTATTACATTTTTTATATGTTTACTAAAATTTCTCGAAACTGTTTCATACAAAAAAAAAAAAAAAAAAAAAAAAACTGTTGTGTTAAACCTTTGCAACATTAATGCGTTTAGAATTAAAAATGTTTAATAATTAGATGAACGTAATTATTTCATAAAACATTCTTAATTAATATTTGTATCAAGTACATAAATCTCAGCAACTTTATGAACATACCTATTGAAAATTTAAAAAATAGTATAAAATTTATTATCAATACAATTATTGTAAATTAAATTAATAAGCATTAGTAGCAAATCATAAATGATAACGATACAGATTGTACGAGCATCATGCAACTCATCTATTGATTTAGACAGATATTTTACAACAACAAAAATAATAACAAAGAACATATATATTATTAAAACAATATTTTCTTACGATAATAATAAATCTTGATAGGGCCTGTAAGACTCTATTCGGCTCTTAAGAGTAATTATTACATCATAAAAAAATACTTTTTACGCAAAATGTTTTCCATGAAAGTTATTGGGAAGTGTGATTAATTGTGGGTATGGAGTAAAAATGTTTGAAAAAAAATTGTGTCAAAGTCACCGAGGGCACCTTCTTCGTTCCTCGTCGTCCACGCCGTCGACCAGAATTGATACAGAAAAGCTTTTTCTGAAAGATATCTCATTTACGTATTGTGTGCTTTCATATAATTTATTTTTACTTTATTTTCAAAAATATATCTTTAAAGAAAATTGTACATAATCGAGAAAATTTGCATTTCGTATGCAACAAATAAATTAGAAAGCTGAGCATTTACAATGTGCGAAAATAATTTCAAGATAATGTTAAAAATCTTAATCTACTTATTTTATAACGTTAGTCTATTGTATTAAGTTATAAATTATTGCATTAATCCATGTATTGTATAAAGTATATAGTAGAAAGTTGTAATAACGTTTTGATTTCTATTTTAAGAAGTAAAAATTAAATTATCAATAAAAATCAATTATTCAAGGACGTATAAACAAAAGTTTTTTACATTTTATGTATTTTATATATTTTATATATTTATTTAATAAATATATTGAATGTAAAATGAATTAAAGGCATGTCGATTTCTTACTAATTTTTGAAAAATGAATTGCCTATTTAATATGATGTATTACGTTACTTATAAAGACTAAATGAAAATTTTATTCATACAATTTAATGGATATTTGTGTACAATAATACTCTGTTATCATTTGTAAAAATATTTGTCCACGATGAAACATGTAAAGTATAGATTATCAAATTTCAATGATTTTTCTGAGATGTAATATCCGACCTTAACTGCGTAAAAGCGTTTACTTTTCAAAAAGTAAGAAATAGTTTTGTCGTAGAAAAAATCGATATATTAAATATATAAAATATCTACAAGAAATACTAAAGACAAATCTATAAACGAATAATAAATGATAACAAATACTAATACGAAAAATGCAATTTTTCAAACATCAAGTTGTTCACATAAAATTATACAATCTCACATTATATTAGTTGCATAAACAAAGAGATAGGTACCTGATATTTTTACAAATATAAATAAATTTTCATTTGAATTACTTATTATAATTGGACTTATTATATATAATATATAAACTGAAATTTTGTATTAAATATAGCATTAATAATTTCCTTATATTAAATTTAAAAAATAAAATTTACAATTCTCTGAAAACTATTGAAGCTGATTTATTAATGTTATTATTAATAAAAACAGTGTAGTAGAGTTATCACTTTCTACATTACGAACAATCTTGAAATAAAAAGAACTTATTGTTTGTTAAACATTTTCTGGTAAAACAAATACCACATGTTTACATCCCTTTGAATATGCATCTAACAAAAGCAATGCCTGTATTTATATTTATTTCTGAAGCGAATATTAACCCTTTAGTTCTCGTTATTACTTTTAAAGAATATATTATTCAAGGTAGTTTTATACTTTTATAAATAATGGTTGAATATAATGATAAAAAAAGTGACTTAAGAATATATACAAATTTCTAAATGTATCAAGTTTAATATGAAGTCACGTAACTTCTACAATTTATTTAATTATGACGGTGATACGTTCTATAAATTTTCTCTGTCAGATCTTGTAATCAATATTAAATATTGTTTTAACAATTTATACATGGATGTAATACATTGGTTTTTTACATGAGAAATTATACGGTGGTAATATTAACATGCCACTTTTCATTTCACTAATAAAAATATAACAAAATAACAAAACAATATTTTAAAATAATTATTAGCATAAACAAAATTGTATAAAATTGTAACCGCAAATATTTAAAAATTTTTAAAGAACTGTAAAAATACGATCATGAAATTAGTTTGCGCGAGTAATTTCAAAGATATATAGAACAGAATATTTAATATAACAGTATCGCGTTTTATGAGCTACATGTAAATTATATATTCTTTATTAGTTTATGTGTATTTATTTAAATTAAAATACAGAAATAAGTAGAATATACAATAATCTTTTGGCTAATTTAATACTCGTAATAAATAATTATCAAATGCACTTGTATTTCAAATTAAAAATAAATAAATAAAATCCTTTCGATACATTTAAAATAAAGATTAAACATATCCTTATAATATTTTTTAGAATCTTTTAATATTACTGTAAAAGGACGGTTGGTTGTAAAATAATAAAAATAAAATTGTATTCCACGATTAAAAAATTAATTTTTATTTTAAATAAGAATATACATTAGATATGTATATTCAATACGATAAATAGATATTACGTATATTGTAGCAATAAGATAATTACGAACTAAAGGGTTAAATCATAATTATATTAATTTTTACATTCACGTATGAATTATCATAAACCAACATTTATTTTATTTTTATGATAAAATATGGTAAACTTTCTTTACAATCCAAATTACGGCATATAAAATATTCAATTATTATTTTATTGTTACCTATTCTTAAAAATAAGCGAGCAATAAAAACTTTTTACAATCAGTTGGTATATAATTATTCTTAATTAAAATTAAAAGTCAAAGCTGTCATAGTTTAAAAAAATAAATTCTCTAAAAAAAGTATACATTCAATTATTAAATATGTTTCAATATTAAGGCAGTTTAGTTTTCTCTCTACCTTGACTGGGCTCGAGTGTTCTTTGCCACCTTTACTTGATTTCTGTAAAATAATTGAAAGTCGTGTAAGTGTATTAAGAAGAGGGTCAATAGACAAACGTTTTGAGATTCAGAGAGAAAAAAATCATAGATTAAACATGAATTGTTATTAAATAAGACATTGATTTAGATGTTAACGATAGAAATGCACTAAAGTAAGTTCTATTTTTTTTTTTTTTTTAAACAATTTAATTTGTAATTGAAAGTTTTAACGAATATCAAACATTGTTGTACACTTTAAATTAAAAATATTGTTAAAAATTAAAATCCAACTTTTACAAATATCTGGAAAACAGGAGTAGATGCTTATTCAAAATTTTGAAGGGTCATTTTAATTATTTTCGTTTTATTATTTTTACTGAATTTTAAATAAAGTGTATGTACATAAAATTTAAAAGTATGAATCAATGAGATAACTTAAAAAAAGATATTAGTTAGATAAGAAATTTCAAGAATTTTCAAGCTTTTTAGACAATTAATTTTTGTTAGAAGGATCAAAAGCAAATTTCATTCGAGTAAAATGTATATCAAAAGAAATTTTCATTAGGAAATGTAAATAAAGTCGTGTAGGAGGCTATCTATTCAAATAAATATAAATATCTCTTATACCTGTAAATTTCATATCTTTATTGGCACTTCGATTTCTATAGCTTATTTGAATAATTATTATTATCAGAGCCAATCTCTAAAAACCTTTAATAAAAAAATTGTTTTAAAACTCATAAATAAATAATTGACAAACGAAAAATCTTGGATTATATAAAAAAAAATATATATATATATATTCATATATAAGCAAATAATAATGATCGATGAAATCTAAATAATAAAACTACTAGCTAAACAAATGGGAAAAATGAAGCTTTTATTTTAAACTTACTCTATAGGACAACATAAGTCCGGTCTTATTCAGCATCCAAAATGGACAGTAAAGAGCCATGATAATAGAACCGTGTTTGTAAGATGTGTGAATGCCAAGATCCATAATGACTCTCTGTGCGCTGTCGAAGGACTCGAAGGACCAAACGGAGAGTTCTGGTGTATTTTTTGATATGTCAACTCTACAAGACCAATCTTTCTCGAGATATTGAGGCAGCTAGAAATTTCATAATTCTTTTAATAGCTTCGTAGAAAAGAGAAATTGGAACAATTTGAGAATGCTTGCAAATAGTTAAAAAGATTTTTGACTATTTTTTTTTTAAATAATTGCGTTCTAATTAAAAGGATTTAGTGTTTATGAAATACCAATGGTTTCTTAAGTTTAAGTTCAAACTCTAGATGATGACTGAAATGCAAATATTGTAAGATGCATTCATTCACAACGTAATCGTGAATTCAACATTACACCGACTTATGAATTATCTTTACTACTTGCACGAATTGACAAATAAATACTTCACAGAATAAACATTATAATTGCACATAACAACAACAATATATATATATATATAAATATTTAATGTATATTTAAGATTTATTTAAATTTTAAGAAAACAAGTATTCGCATGCAAGACGCTGTTTCTCTCACTTTCACTCCAATTATCTCTTTCCATCGCGCAACGTCTATATGATAACAAACCTTGATGACCAGAATAGATTCCACAGGATCAATGGTCGGTATCTGAATGGTTGAGCTGGCTTCGATTCGCTTCTCACGACTGCTGCCAGGTAGACAAATGATTATGTCGATGGGTAAGAAGTTCTTCAAATAGATCGAAGGATAAAGGTGAACATTGTAAATGGTACTGGCCATTGTGTGACGAATGGTATTTTCGAAATAGACTTGTTCGATTTCGCCCACCACCTGTAACAATGTAATTCGGTTGGATCCAGATAGAAGAGCCGATTGATTTTAAGGATTGCCGTTGCTATATATTTCGAGAAGAAGATACTCAATTATTAAAGTCGTAAAACAATACACGACGATCAAATGAAAAGGATATAGATTTTGCAAAAATTAGGTATCCTAGTCGGTTATTTCTGTATATCATTTGGAAGTTAATAAGAACTTATGAAATTAAAAGAAGAGGCTTTATCGAATAATTAATTATATTCGTCTCTTCGATATTCATTTTGTACGTTCATTAGGTATAATATGAAATCTAGTTTTGCATAAGAGGAATATCTTCTTCCCTTTAATAAATAAAATAGCAAAAGCTCATACATGAAAAATAATATCTGAAATTTATTCTACATCTAATTTACACTTTATTCAAAACTTCAATGATAAATAACAATTAATTTGCATTTATTCATTCAATTCAATGGATTTGCAAATGTAAATGTATTTATCCGAACGGTATAATATACGAGGGCTAATTGTCAATAAAATAAATACAAATTTATGAGATTAAAATAAACGTTTGAATGGAAAGTTAGTAGAAATACATTGCATATCATTTTAATTTAGGAATAAATAATAAAGGATTATTCTATTCTATTCTACAATACATAAAATTTATAATAAATTTTACAAATTTATAATGAATTATTATTATAATAAACGATGATCATGCTAAATAAACAAATAAAATATTTCATTATACATTAAAAATACTAATGTCTTACGAAAATAAATCTTTCTAATTAATGAATTTCAACAAGTATTGTTCTAATTATCAGTAAATTTGAGATATCTTATGAATAATCTCATTATTTTTATACGCTTATTTCTATTTAAGTTTCATTATTTAAAGGCAGTAACTTAAATATATATATTTAATCCCTGATATTGCGGCAAATTAACAAATCTACAAGCGAATAAATAGTAAGTAAAATGAATCAGCATAAAAACTAAATAAACTATAACTTTTAAAGATTTTTTTTAAATACATTAAATAAATATTAATAAATATTAATTCTTAAAATAGAAAAAGTAATACGGAGTCAATGAAAAGTATTTAGAAACATCAGTTATATTAAAAGATTATTCATAATTTTTATGTATTGCTCCATAAGTATATTTTGTATTAATATACTATTATTTAAATCATTTTTTAATTATATCAAATTATAACAAGATATTTTTTTGAAAATATAACTTTTATATATTTTTATAAAGTAATTTATTATTATCTTTAAATTAAATTAAATTGTCTATTATAAAATCCATGAATCCGTGTGATTTGTAATATTATTATAATTATAAATAACATCATTATGTTTTTTAAATACATTTATTAAAACTATCTGGTTATGATATATGGCATATTAACTGCAAATTTTTAATATATTAATTTAACATATTATTAAAATAATAGATTAACGTGATTGAAATATAATGGCTACAACTGAAACAAAATTTCAGCTATTTTTGCAAATGCTTAAGGGATTATAGACATTTGAAAAATTAAAAAATCAAATTTTCGAAAATTACAGTTTTTTAAATATAGGATATATTATATTCAAAAGGTTTCCGTAAATCGGAATAAATACCATAGAAATGGAAAAACAAAATCAATATTTTTATTTATATATAATTATCATTCAAAATGTTACATTCGTTTCAAACAAATGTGTTTTAATATAATATTTTCAAAGTTGTAAACTACTGAACTGTTTGAATTAAAAATTTTTTATATGTTTATTAAAAATATATCTGTAATCGTTAGATTTTTATTACATTGTGTATATCAAAACAAATTTTTTTAATGAAAATTAATTACTTTCTGATACAAAAGTAAGACTTTTAATTTTGCTTAGTCATGATTTTGTTTAAATTCATGTTTTATAAATTAAAATTCATAAAAACAACACAGATATATATTAAGAAAGTTATTAACATTTACATGTTTGAGCAAAATTATGAACTCACCATAAAACATCTTTGTAAAAATTGTACCCATAAATCATACTATTAAATAATATGAAAAAATTGTAAGAGTTTGATTTTTGATTACCTAATAAAGGCCTATAAATAAATATTAATCTAAAATTACTGCTATAGAAAAACACATGCTATTGTTAAAAGAATAAAGCTAATATAAATGAATACTTTTATTATATCTCAAATATATGCACTTGAAACATTGGATGCGAGCATATATGTGTGTGGGTGTGTGTAGGTGTGTGTATGTGTGCGTGTATTCTTCCGAGTACCTGAATAGGTGATCCTGACAGTTTTTCAAGGACCGGTTGGGCGATTTTTTTCCGAACGGAACGTTGTTCGAAAATGTTTGGCAAAAAATCGTGGATGTCGTTATTAAAGAAGATATAAGCTACTATGAGCACCACGTATAATATCTAGAATTATAAAAGAGAAAAAGAAAGACAAAGAAAAAGAAATTTAAAGAATTAGAAATAATGAGTGAGCGTATAAATCAGTATATAAATGAGAAAGAAAGTGAAAATGAGAGACAGAGAGAGAGGGAGAGAGAGAGAGAGAAGAGGAAACAATCATGCATAACTACTGTATTAACAAATCGACGTAAAAAAAAATTAAGACATAGTCAAATATATTATATACTACATGAATACAGAACTATAATAAATAAAATATATAAAAAATAACTACAAATAATTAACTTGAAACGATATCGAAAATAACCATCAAATTATTATGAATATGCTTGTGAACTGTTTGAAGAGGTATAGTAAAATGTAATATGTTAGTTTGGTATGTTACTATTTTATACTAGGCTAAAAATTAATTAACTTATTTTTAATAAAACCTAATTAAGTTGCGTATAAATTTTTTCAATTTAATACATGTCCTTCAATTATCTTCATTATATATATATGAATTAAATATAATAAAGTAAAATAATTTATAAATATAAACGTAGAAAAGTAAAAATATTTATGAAGCTTAAATTATTTTTCTTATAAAATGTACTTAAAATTAACACTCTTAGTATATAAGTCATTTTTTTCTATTTCAAGAGTTCGTATTTTTCATATAAAATCTCTTAGTTGAAAAGGTTATTAATGTTTTAAGACACGTTAAATAATTTAGAAATGATATTAGAAAAGAATATATTTTCATACCTGAATTATAATAATTTATATTTATTTTATTTTCACAATCGTTTTGCCTTATATTAAATGGTATTAAAAGACATGTCAACTTTTTATGATTGAAATTTGACGCAGTTTTTATGTAATTTTAAAAATATTTCGATGAGGATTTTTTTCACATTAATGATAACTATTTGCTTTATAAAATATTTCGATGAGGGTTTTTTTCACATAAATGATAACTATTTGCTTTATGAAATTAGCTTCGATCAATTTGGTTTAGATTTAGTAAAACAGTATAAATAAAAATTTATACAATTAATAGTGACAACGTTTCTGTAATGCATAAAAGTATCACATTATTATATACGTTTCTTAGATTTATTTTTTTCCTGTTAATTGTTCAGCAAACATGTAATCACTACATTATATAAATTATATCAAACAAAACTGTTATCATGCGTTATCTACTTCTACAAAAAACTATTCTACAAAATTAACATGAGTATCTCAGATACTCAATTTTATTTATTTTAAATATTTATTTTTTATTATAATTATAATTTATTTATAATTTATTTTTAACACTCAATTCTAAGTTAACGCGAGTAATTTAAACACTCGATTCTAAATTATTTAATAATTTTTTAATATATTTGTCACTTTGAATCAATTAATTTTTCTCAATAAAAAAAATTCATTGCAATATATTTTTTATACAACACATTACACTATTATTAATACATACAAATCAAAAGTCTAGAATTAAGTAGAAAAATCATAATTTGATTAAAAATGTAAAAATTTATGTCAGCATATCTGAAGATACTAATAATTATTAATAATGATGATTTATTGATTTGGTAAATTTTTATTGTAAAATATCTTATTAGAAACATTGTGATTATTTCATAATGAAATAGTTCTGATATATTAATAGATATAAAATATAGTTATAATAACACAGCATGTAATTTTATTTACTTATTTATTAAATACGTATATATTTTACATATAAATTAAGAACTAATTAATATTTATTTAAAAAGAATATTTTTAAATTTTAATGAAGCTTCGTATAAGATTTCATATAAAATATTTATTCCCACACAGTTATATATACGTTGTACATATATATATATATAGTACATTATAAATGTACATTTAATGTTAATAATTTATATTATCAAAAAAATTCATACCTGAATGTAAAAGGGAGCAATATTATCAACTTTAGAGCGACTTTCGCACTTTAGCACTTTTGTCATTGAAATGGTTTTTTGAAGATCCTTCCAAATGAATGGTTCAACGGATACCATGTGACTGAAAATATTGTTTTATTTGTTATAATAAATTATAATTATTACACTAAATTATGTCGAAATATAAATATATGATTTTACGAAATTGATGATATAAAAATTTTTTTTAAAAATCTAACCCATCAATACTGAAGAAAAGCCAATATATATTAGATGGTGTATAAACTGCATCCAATGGTAAATTCAACTTTTCGTCAGGAAGTACGGTTCCAACTTTTTCAACTTCATTTCCACGTTTAGTCATATAGTAAACGGAAATTGGCTCGCAAAAGTGATTGTGAACCTATGATTAATTGAAAACATTGAAAACAGAAAGTTATAATAAATTAATGTTTTAAAATTTTAAATTGATTTAAGTGTTAACTATGTATTATTTACTTGTAAGATGCTTCGCAAAGTTACAATTGTACTACCATCTTCAACAACAACATCAGAAATTATACCCCATTCTTCAGAACCATCTTTTCGATATTTTAATGAAAAGAAGCGCTTATCTGCTCTGAGTATTGGAATTTCCAATTTTCCATCTATGTCCTTAAACTGTTGAATAATTATTTAAATTAATTATTTCAAATATATATTTATTAAAAGGCAAATGTTAACAGTAGATTACCGAGACGACAAATTTATTTGAGCCTCGATCTTTGACTGTGTCAGCTTTTAATTGCTCTAAAAGATGAATTTCAATTTTAACTTTAGTAGCTAATTCCACTGATGCTCCGGATTCTAAAATCACTTCTGAATACAATGTATTGTTAATGTTTTTAATGTCATATCCGTTTTCTGCGACCTACAAATATTTACAACAAATTAATAACATTTAGATTATTTAAATTAAAAAATAATAAATACTCCATCGATTTAATGCACACTTCTATGTTATATATAATATATTAACAGAACCAAAATAATAATGTTCAATCTCACACAAGAATGTAATGAAATTATATAATTATATCATCATACTTAAAATTCTATCTAATTGTTTTTATTTTATTGAATAATAATATACACCTTCTTTTAAATAAGTTAACCAAAGTACTCATACGATACGTTTTAAGATTATTACTATAAAACATGACTAAACGAAATAAATCAATACATTTAATAACGTCTTGCAAATTAAACTGGAGTAATTAATAAAAGTATTATAATGATTAAAAATATCAAATGTAAATACACATAATTAATGACATTTAAAAGTGTAAAAAAATTTGCAAATAAAAGGGATTAAATAAAAACATGTCATATAATTACATTATTACATTAAAAAATATTTATAATTATAATAAAATTATATATATATAATATATATATATATATATATATATATATATTACCGTAAAATGACTGTTTTCTAAATCTAAAGTCATAGTTAATCCAGTCTCGTTTTTCAATATATAAGGTGCAACTTTTTTGGTCGAAGTTTCATTTCTAGCTTCCATAGCATTTGAAAAGGCGTTTCCAAGTTGCTTTAACACATCTAAACATGTTTTAGTGACGGTGATCTCCAAATTTTCCTAAAAATAAGATTTCGGTATTATAACAAATTTAAATAATTTTAAATAATTATATTTCCTTACAGTTGATAAAATATCAATAGACATTTTCGATTTTTGATGATACTCTTCAGATTCCACGTCAGATATTGTATTTACAGGTGATACCCCATTATTTTCTGTGATATCGTGAAATTGGATCTAATAATTAATAATAAATAAATATAGTAATTATGTATTCTACATATTAACCGATTTTTCAAAAATAAGCTAATTAGATTCATTAAAAAAAATTATATTGTAAATATTAAAATTAACATATTTCAATATAAATTTATCTTTCTTTGAATTTTTAGTTTAAATGCTTATTTACTTTCGATTTCAATTCCCATGATGTAGAAGTTCGTTTTCCATTTTTCATTGCTTCCATTGGCTCAATTAGTGGCTCCCACAAGGCCAATCGACTATTGTAATATGCCATAACTACTGAAATTGTTGACTCAATACTCATCTATATTAACATTTAATTATATTTGTAGAATTAAATTTGTCAATTAAATTGATAAAATAAGTAAAACAAAAAATTACTGTATTAGTGCTCCAATCCGATATATTACTTTGAAATCCAAGGTGCAATAGCAGCATTGGTAAAGTTTTATTACCAATACCAGCTTCAAGAGTAAGTAAAATCGTAGGTGCAGATATAATGGCACATTCTGGTTTGTAATATTTAGCTTCTACTTTATCATCATTGGAGAATTGAAGTTCTTCATAGGCTTCTTTTCCAATTTCTATAATAATTAACTCAAATTTCATAATTCATCGTTTTACAAATCATTTCAAAATAGGCTTAATAATAATTTCCAAATTAATACCGCTTAATTATGATAGTTCTAAGAATGGTAGATTTTCATGTATATATAAGTTACCTGTTTTTAAAAACCAATAATCTGATTCTTTGAATGGTGTAATAATCCAAAGACCATCATGATTTCGTTCTGGTTTTTTAACCTCATCATCCTCGTCTTCCTTTTTGGTAATAGTTTGTACAACTCGGCTCAAAATTTCGATTACACCTAAAATAATTTACAATTGAACGTCTTAATCATCATTAATGTATGTTTAAATATATAATATTTTAAAATATTGTATACCTGGAGAGACAGAAATATGAATATCTGTACTACAAATATCTACATGCAAACCCTTGTTGTCTGGGGTTGAACCCGCTATACTGATACTTGTTGGTTTAAGTACCTAAAAAAAAATTATAAAGATAAATAAAATGAATAAAAATTGATGAAATATTAAGTAGATAATAAAATATTACCTGATATATCCAATCAGATCGTTTTTTAGGATTGTAAATACCAGTCGAAAGCGAAAGATTTAGGATAGATCCATTGATAACTTGATGTTCGCCCATAATTCGAACTTTCAAAAATAATTCAGTCTACAAGAAAATTAAATGAGAATGATCAGAATAACTTTCATACATTTTTTTAAATGGGGATACATAAGATATCAGCCTACATTCAAAACTATACAATTAGAATCAATATCGTCCATATCTTCCAATAGAATAATATCTGGCTTCTCTATGTGTAAATTTATTGTCATCATCACATTCGTTGCCGCAGGTGTCGGCTGAACTACTTTTTTCTTCGCTGCTTGATCACATGATACTTTTGATGAATATTGTGCATGAGTTTGCTGTATCGATTGCGGTGCGACGTTGAAGAAATCCTTAATTTTCATTAAGTAATCGAGAGAAACAATGATGCTGAACGAAAAAACACGTATATCCACTAAAAAGTACAATTATAATATTATATATATAACTCTTTGTTTTATTTATTGATTTTTCTGTTATAAAATAATTAAATTTATTTAAGTTTATTTGTTGATAATTCGACGTATAGATTAATACATTTCTAAGTATAGGGATGACTTCTGATTTCAAAATATTTTCATGTTTTATCGTAAACGAGCATTTCAAATGAATTTATAAAATCCTAATCATCCAATAAAATACATTAATTAATTAAATTGTCTTAAAACACATAAATAAGATAACAGTAATTCACACATAGAGTACTGCATAATGAAGACTGCAAATTACCAAACATGTCATTCGGGCTTTTTCTAATAGTGATATCCAGCATACTACGAATAGGCTTCGAGTCCTCGTCAATTAAATTCTCTAATTGCTGCACTTTAGTACTTCTCTCCATTATTCTAGCAAGCGAATTCCTACGATTGCGTCGAGTATCATCGAGAGTACAATCCATCAATACAATAGACGTGGCCAATAAACCATCTGCGAGCATACGACCCTTCAGCGCCAAATGTGACAGACCGAACTTCGCTAAACTGTTCTCAGGCAAATGTAGTGGCGAACTCTGTGTCTTTAACTACGAATTATTGACAAATACTAATTAATTGGCAAACATGCGTGCTATTATTGTAGTAAATTTAATAATAAATAATTAAGGCATTCGTGCAACATCATAACACTATTTAAAAAAATATTATGATTTCGTATTGTATATCAAAGTGCTGATGCTTCTAAATACATGATATAGTATAAATGAAAATTATGTATTCTAATTTAATACTATCTATGCAATACATCGATGCGATAGATGAATTCAAAATAATTACCATTTTAGATCCTCCGGTGAACAATTCGATGATAAGACTATCCATTATAAATTCAAATTTAATAGTTGTCTGTACCTGACGCTGTTCTTGAGAAATAAAATTGTCACGTTCTTTTACGACTTCCACATCCACTTTAACTGAAAATGCAGATTATATTTGCGTACTTAAAAAATGTATAAAAAATATTTTAAATAAATATTTAATAATTTAGTATACAATTAAAAAATAATTAATCTTTAATAGATAATTCGCTTTATAGTTCGACGAAAATATTAAAAATAAATGGATTGAATAAATTGAAATTTAATGATACGTATGTAATAGTAGCATCTATTATGTATGGATTTTTACAATTTTGATAAGTCTTTCTTACTTAATATTTATACATTAGAAGAAGAGCTGTAAAATCGTCATTTTAATTTTAATTAAAATAAATAAATTTTTTGAGCGAAAGTTGTCTAAGAACGAAAAGATTACATTAACAAATGTGCATAATTTCTCTTAACTTCCATCTCACAAAATCTATTCATCTTTTAAATACTTTGAACTTACCTACTTTAAAATTAAATTAAATGAAAATTAAAAAATTTGAAATTAAAAAACAGAATTTTTAAAAAAAAAAAGTATAAAATCTACTTCATTGTTTTGATTTATCAACATTTTAAAGGAAAATAATGTATCTCTTTTGTAATCGAATAATTTCAAAATACGTGAACGAAGTATCTTATATATTTTCTAATTTTTTAATCTTTGAAAATTAAAAATCATTCAAGTTGTAAGCAATAACATACAAATTATTCGAATCATTTCACGCCGAAAATCCTTTTTATCAACGCAAGTTCTTTTATCTGTAGGAATCCTCGTTGTCTTTTAGAAGGAAATTTTTAGCACTCACAGGTAGTTCGTCGATTAGGCTGCCCAGGTAGACTTTTCTTGTCGGTGCGGGAGATCTGATGGACGGGAATGGCATCATCAACGGTTTCACCGAGGTTCTCACTCAATGTTGCCATTATCATCATATAATCCTCATTGTTTAGTAACAAATTGATCTTTTTCAATCGACCCGACATCTCGATATCCGGGATATTATGGTACCAAGCTGTCGACAGGTTGCGCTTTATCAAAAGTATAAAGCTGACAGGCTGTAGCAGCATGACCTCATTTTCAGCGACAAATTTCTCTTTATTCAGTCTTACCCTAAATAATATAGATATGATTTTTATCATATTATATTCATAAATTAATGGACGCAAATAAATTATAATAAAAACAATTAAAATATGTATTTAAAAAACAAAGTATCTTATCCTTTTTCTTTTATTAAACGTATTTTCGCATTAAATTTGCCAAAGATTTCGAAGAAAATAGTTACTAAGTTAATATTAAATAAGTGTATTAAGCTGAAAATATTCTTAATAAAGTAAAATCAAAAGCATCTTCATAATCATAAACATAAACAATAAAAATAGTTCAAATATATTATTTAATATTAATGTATTTCAACATTTGTGTCTTGTTTTAAATATAATAAAAAACATCAATGTTAAATGAAGTATAATTTAAAATTATATAAAAAATAATTATAAAATATATATATATGATTGATTTACCTGGATAATTTTAGATTTTGTAATTCCACGTTCATTTCATCAACAATAGGATAATCATTCGACTCGGTATTCACTTCTATTTTCTTCAAGACATTACTAATGGTAAGATTACCCATATCCAACATCAAACAGTGCTCACTTTTTGAATTCATTGGCACATATATGACTGGAGCCTTTTGACAAAATAGAAATTTAAAATTTATTATTTAGCCCTGATTTTGGTCTCAAACAATTTACCTTTAGTTTTACGGATAGTTCAATACGAGAAGATCGCTCATGCACATCTTTTATGTTAGTTTTTGCAGCCTTGGCTGCAGCTGCAGATGCTTCTGCAATAGCTAATTGAGCAGCTTGAAAGTTGTTCAAAAAGTTCTGTTACAGAAATTAACAGAATATCAAATTAAAATGTACTTTTAAATGTGTGTCAATAAATTTGATACATAGTTTTGGAATATATTCAATTTTAAAGTTACCATTACTGAAATGACAAAAGCATTCAAGAAAACGATTCGATGACAGCCCATTGTAATAGTAATTGACATATTGTTCTTATCCAGATCACCTGGCTCAATATTATTCATTATTGCGTCGATCTGTAACAGCTCAGAGCCTTCCACAGAAACGATCTAAACATAAATATTTTTATTTTTATGAATTTTTTAAAAATTTTTATAAAATTTCATTTTTATATTTTACGATAATTATTCTAAATAAAATAAAGAAACGCATGTTTATTATTTATAAATTGGCCTTACATTTCTATAAATAGACATTGCATTAAGATCTTTAATCTTAATAGAACTGAGTTGAACATTGACTTTTGAGTGTGAAACCTTCATAATGTAACCAGCTGTAATGCCTTCAATGTAAAAAGCACTAATGTCTCTTATGTTGTTCACCATTTTCAGACTTATAGTGTCTATTTTCGCAGTAACTTTAAAGTCCACGATTTCTACTTGCGCTTTCTTTCTACCTATTAAATTAATAAATTTAATTAATAAATTAATCAAATTTCAAAATGATAATTATCTAAATGTTCTCACGCTTTTTTCCTCTTTGTTTTTGAATGTGTTCTTTAATAAACGTTGATGTATCTTCCTGAATTGTCGATAAATGTGCTACCCTATTAACTTTCTGTTCCTTTTTCTTTTCTTGTAATTGAGCAGTGGCTGCTGTAATATTAGTCTAAAAATATAATACAAATTTAATTTCAAATTAAATATTAATCTGTACTTTTCACAATTTAATAATTTTATTATTGAACTATTTTCTATTTACCTGAACATTTGATAAAAAGTGAAGAACATTTATCAAAGCTTCTTGATGGAACAGAACATCGAGCTTTGTGAATTCAAGACACAATAAATTTACCACAGAACCTTGTATCGCAAATTCTGGAGAATGTTTATTCATCTGCGAGAATATTTTTTAAACTTTATTAAAAATTTTAAGGATCAAGTATATTAGAAGCTTAGTAAAAAACAGTTCACTGACATTAATAAATTTAATAACTATGAGATATTCTTGACTTCCAGAAGACATTGGAGTATTTATCATGAAAATTTCTCCAGTATCGTGATGTTGTTTTACTTGAACTCCTCCCAATCTTAACATAACTTCGTGATTGAAAGTGCGTTGCATCAATTCTGCTTCTAATTGAAGAAGTTGGAATCTTATGAATGGGAAAATTCCTGTTTCCTCCTCTTGTTTCGATATTGTTACTGTAAATTCTATAGAACAAAATCAGGTAATTAAAGAAACTTAATCAATATTTCAATATATTATTTTTTAAGAATTTAACATTTGTTTTACCTTTCATTACAAATTTAGCTTCTAAATCTGTTGTCTGCTTCATTGTAACAAAAGATTCTTTTTTCTTTTCTATCATTGATGGAATATTAGATAATTCTTTAAATAATGATAGTTGAGATGCTGATTTCGACTAGAATAAAAGTTTATTTTTAAAATCTATTTATAAAACTAGCGATACTTTAATAAAATGTTTAATAAACTCACAAATGATATTCGTTGAATGTTTGATGGTTCATCTTCTTCTGGCATTGGAATACTATGTGCGATAGCAAGACCCTCGAGTAGTCGTTTTTCTACAATAAACCGAATTATAAAGTAAAGAATATTATTTTGTGTTTATGCAAAATCAATAAAATAAATATATGTAAGAAAAGTAGTACCTGTTATATTGATCGCTACAGATGGTAAATTACCTATCAATCTTATTTTCGGTAATAGTACATCATCTGTTATAAGACATTTGTGAAATTGTACTTCTAATGTCACAGGTTGCACAATTTTTAAGGGACTATCATCTAATGATAAAGCACTTCGCCAATCTTCATTGGCCAATGAAATGAGTACCTGTCGTTACAGTATTTATATAAATTGATTTAAATCTTATAAACTTGATTTTATAAAGAATATCGATAATCAGAAATTTTTATATATTTTTAATTATAAAAAGAAATATTTAATAATATTTAATTTACATACTTGAAAATTAACTATTTTCAAGTCAAATTTATCATAACTGTGCTCTCGAAGATGTGACAATATATCTTCTTCAGTTTTACCCATATTAACTAATTGCTTCACACTCAAATGAGTTAAATCCTTTGGTTTTTCTAATGTATTAATATTTAAAATACCAAGGTTTATTACTAACAAGGATTCGTTACCATTGTATAATCCTCCATATGGTATAATAAGTTGTGATGCTTGCATGTCAACCTAAAATTTCATACAAAAGAAAATATGTATGCCTCTAATATCTAAACATATATGTATGTAAATAAATTTGTAAAATTTAAATTCAAAAAAATTACTTGAATATCTAATCCAGAATGTTTTTGAATAGCATACTCTAAACCCAAAGCAGATACATCTTTTAAGCTATCTAATCGCTCAGCGGCAACAGCTTGCAATCTATTTATTAAAAATATTAGCTTATTAATAAAATATATTATATTTTTTATTAATTTTATTTATATTTATTATCTATGAATGTTTTATTAAACTGCTATGTTTTAAAAATTTGTTAAAAATTTAAAATAATTTAATTATTTAAACGAAATTGCATTTCATTTTATTTTGCCAGTAATACAATTCATAAACTCACTGGGTTAAAGTAGATGAATTTTGTATTTTAAACAATTTAATCAATTGGATAATAGTTTGGGCATCATAAACTATATGCACAGCACTAGATTTAACAATGATCCTATCACCACAAAGTTTATCAATTGGATTCTTTTCATATGAAATTGAAAACAATCCAGTTGCAGAATTTGTATTTTTATCCAAATTGAATAGTGAAGGCACTTTTTCTCCTTGTTTTATACCAAGTAAACTTAAGTCTCTGATTGAAGCTGTTACTCTAAAATTTTAGATAACAAAATTATAAACTTGATCTAAATTAGCATCAGAATACTTTAAAATAACAACTATAAGTACTAACAAGATTGCATTTGCTGCTGGTCTAGATTTAAAACAAACATGTACTGCTTTTAATTGTAAATTTAAAATCTCGGGATAAATCATGTCAGTATCTAATAACAATATCTGCAGACCATGCAAAAAGAAACTAGTATCAATCATTTCATAGGTTTCAGGATAATGTGCAGGTACACTGTTTTCTTGATAATCGATAGCCCTGAAGAGTTTTTCTTTCTCTTGTGCTGTCATTTCTTCTTCAAATTTCTTCACTATAAAAGAAATTAGAATTTAGTGCATAAATCTGAAAAGGGTTATACAGGATTTTCTATGATGAAAATCATTGTTTGATTTCTATCATAATTATTTTTAAACATTTTGAATACATGTTTTTATAATACTTCAATAGTCAGCAGAATTTTATGAAAATGTGTTTTATAATTCGTTCGTTTAAAACTTAATACTTTTAATGGAAATTTGTAATATTTAATTTATTTAAGAATTAATAAATATTTAGAATTAAACATAAGATTTTCAATAAAAAGTTTCAAGAATATCTTAAAGTAATTTTAAATATCAATATTCATCAAAGTTTAAAATATTTATAAAGATCTTTAATTAAATTACTTTATGTGCCATTAAAAACAGTACTAACTTATGGCTACAGCTGAATTCATTTCTTGAACATTATCTTGTTTTGATGATCCCCATAAAAATCCAAACCAACCTCTATTCGCTTTCAAATCCTTTTCTTTTTCCGCTAATCTTTCAATCTACAATTCAGAATAATTAATATTAAATTAAAAATGAAAAATATTCATCTTGATTTATAATTTACAATTTTAACGAAATTTTGAAAAGATAATAAATTTAATTAATATGTAGGAAATTTACCTCCATTTCAATTTGCTGTCGTATAATAACAAGATTAAAAATATCTAACTTTTTTTCACAATCTGTTAACTTTTCTTCTAATTCAATCGATGACTTTCCTGTCAATTTCATTTGGTAAAGTTTTGCATACTTTCTACACAAGTCTCTGTGACTTTTCATATGGTTCCAATTCCAATTTCTTCTAGTAATTTTCACTTGTTCTAAAATACAAGTGTATGCGAAATTCCACCTTAAAAATATTAAATTTTTTATTTATATTAAATTTATATTAAATTGAAAACAATAGAATTTATATTTATAATGTATTCGAAATATCAAATTATAATATAAAGTAAATTCATACACTTAAAATTACACTTAAAATTCATACATATAAAAATTTGATATATTTTCTTATTAACTTTACCATTCGGTGTAGTGTCCACGAAATTCAGTCAAATTTGGCCTATATTTTCTGTAAGGGGCTGCATTTTTTGCCTTTTCCAAACCTTCGCACATTTGCATCAATGTGCGATACTGTCGTTTTGTTAAACCGATTCTTAATGTTTGCATTTCGAGATCCAGCCACACTTTCGGTATCGAATAATTGCTGCCATCCGTTTCTGGCTTGGGATTCAGCTTCAATTTTGCTTTTACATTTATCGGACCCAGTACTATGAAATAAAAATTTAAGGGTAATTTTATATGTTGTTATGAAATCTTCAGAAAATACCACAGCTAAAACTACCATTAATATTGGCAATTGGCATCTTAATAAATTGGAAAAAGCTACTTACAATATTGATAATCTTTCGGTACAAAATCAGCAGAAGCTATGCTTTCAGAAAACATTTGTAAATACATTGATTGAGATTGTGTGCTAAATTGATAAGGTGATGGATTCAAGTACACTGCGAAGCCATCCATCGTACATAACTAGGTAATTATGAAAATGAAAATCAATTCATTGTGCGGCGCATCAAATTATAAAAATGAAACATATGCTACGACTACATACTTTGAAAATTTGTTGAATGGCGTACATATCTTTTAAATTACCAGTTGATAACCAATTGTGATCACAACTCTCCAGAGCAAATCGATGGAGAGTGAAACCTATAGAAAACGGATGTTCTTTGAAGGAAACATGATCTTCATACCTTACATGTATCCTGTTGATTTCGACATGTATATTCTTGATCATTCGAGCAATAAGCTTTTCCATCATGGAATCATCGACCTTTTCTTGATCTTTTTATTACGAATATTCGACATTTTCATATCATTTTTATTAATTACATTATACTTCGTATTATCTTTTGCAATTATATTTACAAAAATAATACTTACTTTTCATGTCTGCGAGCTGTTTATTTCTCTCAACCCTTGCGAGCTCCGCTCGCTTCGCTTCAAGCTCTATCTGTGCCTCCTTATTTGCATCGTACTGCACTTGACTGGAAGGGACAACAAGCACGAAAAGTTCTTCAATTACGGCATCAATCTGTCCATTCCACATATCCTTAAAAGGAATCTTCAGTACAAGCTTACCTGAAATAGTCGTTAATTAATAATTATTTTAAAATTTGACTGCCTCCAATGTTACTGTGCTGAAAGTAACTAAATAGTTGCTTATATGAATTGGTAAAATAATTTTACTAAATAAAACTTCACAAACTATATCTATATTTTTTATTTACATTTATATATAGACTAAATCAGTTATATTGGCAATTAATTAGTGGCCTTTATTAACTTTGACATCGTATCACCATGTTTTACTTGTTTAATACAAAAGGGTTTTTTTTTTAATTGAATTATATTTATAATGGATGAAGGCTCATTTGTACAATTCATAGTTACCTAATCGGCCATATTTTAGTTTTATTGGTAAATTGAGTACATCCAATGCACTTTCTTTAATTAAAAGATCCTTTAGGACTACATCTCCTGAAAAAAGAAATAATCTATTAATAATCCATTTGTAAATTCCAATATATTTTTCGGCATTTACAACTTTGTTAAAATGTGAATTACTGAAATACAATTATAAAGTAACTCAATAAAAATCTTATATTAATTTATTATTCATTTTTAACTTATATTTGGAAAACAGATAAATTAATTCCCAAAGTGCCTTATTTAATTGTGCATTCAAGGCCTTCGTGTTTTGGGGCTCATATTGCTCAAAAGATTTCTCGCGATATCGAAACAGGCAGTCGTGTAAAAGGACGAAATCTACATCCACAGATTAAGAAAGAGAGTGAATGAGAGAGTCGCTGCTATTCACGATTATCATAGTAGATCAATCACGGCCGTAAACCAAGAGATCTACCTGGTCATGCTTTCTCTCTCTCTCTCTCTCTCTTCTCCGGATCACATCGATTGATTAATAAGAAGGAAATATTCCACATTATTTCGTGCTTTTTCACAGATGCAACGTAAAGCATTATTTCAACTAGCTTTTACTATTGATAACTGACGATTATCGTCCATTGTCTGTTGAGGGTAGAAATTAGAACTTACGATAACGCATTTCGTATTCTTATAGATAATCGCTCGTTAAATATAAATGATTTTATAAATTATTGTATTAATTATCGGACAAAAATATTCAGTAGTAAGCTGACTTAACATATTATTAGTAATTATATTATACAAATGTTATATTGAAATAATGTAAAATAAAATGGCTACATTAAAAATAAAGTAATTTTATAAAAAAATTTTATCGATCTTATTAATCGATGCTTACAATTTATTATAAATATTAAATTTTTTTCATTCAAACATTACATTAATAGTATTTATAAATTCAAATGAGTAAAAAATTGTTTTCAAGCTTTCTAAATATTTATGCTACTTTATTTATGAACTTTATTATATAAATTTATTATAGAATGCTTATATTAGCTTACATCATCTGCTATTCTATTTATGGTACTGAATGAATCATTTCAAACTATCATTAATAAGCATAACAAAAGCTCCTATTAAATGATTAAACATTCCATAGTATAAAAATTTTATTATTTAATAATAATTTTAAATTTAATTTTAGTTTTCTTTAAAGCTTAATTTTTGCATTTCAGTTGTTGGCCAAATAAATTTACAGCTAATGATATAATTTGAATGATCTAATTATAATAATAGAAATTTTTAAATCAAGTGTAGAGCAAAAATATTAATAATTTTAATTCATAAGAATTATATACTGTTTAAATGAAAAATTCAAGTTTATATACGCATTTAATTGACAAAATTAGGTAATTGTCAATGTAGTTGTTAAATTTAGAAAGCAAGATATCTCAATTTGACTTTCTACGTGTTATCAAAATATTGAGAAGGGCAGCATTTATAAAAATTAGAATAATACAATTATTTAATAATAATTAATAATATAAAGGTGATAATAAAAATAAAAAGGATCAAGCTAGTATGCGAATAATCTATAAGCATTGCTAAAATACGAATATAGACAATGATGTCACTCAACGATCGTCTGAAACTTCAAAGCTCGAATGCGTGCGCAATTAATAGCATACATTCGGGCATGTAAACGACGATAAGGTTTATTGTTTGAATAATCTGGAGTATTTCATACAATATTTGCATATTTGCGTGGTCAATTTATTATAATAGGTTGTTAAGCTTGTATTTTAAAACATAAATTCAATAGCTAACATTAACCTTCATGCATGTCTTTAACTCAATGTATTTCGTATTATATAAAAAAAAATAATAATAATGTTTATATTTATAATTAAAAATTTAAATACGAGGTTTCATAATGTTTAAAATACTTATTATTTCCTAATGTTTGTATATGCATCTGAAAATATAGGAAGTTTATTAAAACAAAAATGCACACAATAAATGAAGCGTATATTTAATTTTTTATCGTTTTGTGTCTCATCAATATATTTCGGGAATGTATGAAATTGAGCTTTCGAACTTTTCTTGTAGTGTATTCACTCAGCGGTTTTACAAAACTAAAATTAAATTAGAGTTTTCGAGTTAAATTCACGCAGTGTGTAAAAATTCAATATAAAATGTAAAATCAAATACTCAAATATAAATTATTGTTCGTTATATGATCTCACGCATATTTGAACATGAAATGTCTTATTAAGTATCTTACAGTCAGCCATGATCGACCGGTATTTCTTTTAAATAAAAAATTACTTTCCATAAATGCATTAAGACCTTCTCGGATAATGTTATTATATTATATTTAAAAATGATTTATTTCATTTATATGATTGAGCATGTATGAATCTAAAAATATTTTTAAACTATACTCAATTTTTACAGTTTACAAAATAAATAAAGAAAACGATAATGGTTATAGAGGTGCGTTAAATTATCGAAATCTTTTTAGTTACACAAACTTTATGTTTTAAACGAACAAAACTTGAAAACGTTGACAACGTGTAAAATTAATAATAATACACTATTAATAATAAATGATATTCTCAAAAAACTTGTACTAAAATAACTGTCTATGTAAATAACAGACGTTTAGCAAAGTATTTAAAAAAAATAATCTCTTCTCTTTAGATATGGAAGGGGAACTCAAAGAATCTCGTATTCTTTTATCAAATAATATTTTAATCATATTTAAAGTATATTTTTAGAATTTACGTTCACAGATGAAATTTCCTTAATTTTCATACATAATATATTTTTTGTTCGCACTTTAATTACTATTATCATTTTTATACGAAACTTATTTTATTTCTACGCTTCATTTATGTCTCCCATTCCAATTTTACGTAACAAAAATACACTATTTTTAGTGTGCGTATGCGTGTGCGTGTGGGCGCGCTACATTTATAACATAAAAATGGCTTTAATGATTTTGATCTAAGGTAAGAGCAATGCCGGACGGATGCACCCGTACACTTGAGCCTTGACATAAATATCGTCTATTCTTAAGAAACCCAATGATCACTGCAAACTGATTATTAATAAAATATAATAATTTGACATTTACTTAACACGATTAATATATAAGAGAAATTAATGTTTATTATTTAAAATTTTTATAAATAATATTTCATAATGCTGTATGTTGAATGTTCCCAAATCTTATTTTTACTATATAATTCAAGGCTTCGAATTCCCGTCTTACCAACGTACTGACCTTTCAATAATAATTTATAATTTTATAATTTAAAATAATTATAAATTAATGCTGTACGAAACTTAGCTCCATTTCGAAATTCACACGTCTATTTATATATACACAAAAACACAAATTGGCTCGATAACATAACAACTCGTCAACGAATTAAATGCGATATTTAATAATAATCTGTGTTTCAAGTCTAAATATTTACTCAATACATTTTAATCAATCTTGCGATCTTATGAAAATTATGACTGAAAAGTAAAAATTTTTATTTTAAATTGAATTTTAAATTGAAAAATTTACACGCGCGCAGTGCACGAAACCAGTGAAATTTGTATCAAATATTATATTGTAAATTTAATGCTTTCACTCAATGCTTCATTGTTTCTAGAAATTTTAAGCCTATAACATTTATGATTTTAAATTATTAATAATTAAAATTGTATCGCTATTTTTCATATTCATAAAATATTTGTTCTTTTTTTCAAGTAAATTTTCGTTGCTAAAATAAAATCAAATCAAATAACATTTACATGTCAAAATTAATTCATCCACTACTAAAGAATTTAATCAAACTTTTATCTTTACACATTTTATATATTATTATTTGGAACCGATAACCCACTGTATTAGTTAGTTGCTTACATTTTAAAACTACGGTTCATTTAACCAAAATTAATGACATTTACGAAAAGTCCGTTAACGCAGTAGAGACCTTTGAGATTCAAAGTAATAGTCATGTATTCAACATGTGCATACACCAAAGGAGGATTATTCCTTAGAATACCAGAAGACTTTAAAGGCTATTAGAGAATTAAAATGATAATTGATATTTTTATTTTCATAACGTACGAATGCATTCTTAGGCATCTATAATAAATGTATTAATGAATATTGGTATAAAGCTAAACAATAGGTCCAGAAATTTCTAAGCAAATGGAATTTTTACTAATTGTTTACGTTCGCAAAAACCTTTTATAACAAAATTTAAATATATAACCATTTGTCATAATTGCATACTTTGGTAATAAAGCTATTCTTAAATCTTGCATATTGCACGGGTAATATACGAAATATACATAAGGAATTACGTTCGGAAAATGTTCGAAAAATTGTTATAGAAATTGTTTCACTTCAACGCAAAAAATGAAATATATGTAAAATACTATTTAAACACGTAAGTAAATATTCTTTAAAGAAACAATGAAAAATATTTCATTGGTCTATAAGTGGATATTAGGAGAACCAGCAAAATCACGAATATTTATTTTAAATAAAATAACAACAAAGGATGACTTGTATTCGTCAAGTGTAAAAAATGATTCATAGTATATGCTGATAATAAACAAAGTTCAATTCCTGTTGTGATTTCATGATGGTAGTCATAATGCGGTCATAAAAAATAAAGAAGAAAAAAAAAAGTAACAATAACAACAAGAAATGACATAGTCGCAGTCGAAGGGTCGTAGGATCGAAGGATCGAAGGAGCGAGGAACTAATATGAGAAAATAAATATATCTTTTACCGCTCCATAGGCTCAATTTGAGCTGCTTGTAGTCCAAATTCTGTACGTATTCTCCCAGGACTTTATTGAGCAACTCCGTAACGATTGACTCGAAAACCATTTTCGTCCTGTTATACTGGTCGCTCGAGGCAATGTGACTATCTCCAAGGAAAATCCTCAATTACCCACTTCAAACTAACGTTTTCTCACGGCTAGTCGCTTAAAAATGCGAGACAATAAATCGAATTTCTTGTTTACATTTTTCCATGCTCGGGCAATAACACCAGCCACATAACCTCACTTTATCCGCAGCGCTACCGCGACACGAGCACAGCGCATTATCATAATCGGGCGCGACTCGCTGAATCCTGCGCGCATTGCCAACTCCTTATTTTTTTCTCGCGTGAGTCTCTCCCACCTTTTTCTCGGTCTTGTCCGTGGGGAATTCTCGTGAGATTGTCCAACTGACCGAAACCACTACTAAGGCGAATCCGTTCGGCGCTTATGCCCGAGCTATTAAGACACGACGTGTGCCGTAACTCGCATCTGCCGAAACTCGCAAGCTGCGCTGCGCTTTGGAGTCTGGACTCGTCTGACCTCACTGGAGCCGCTTCGCACCGCGAGTGCGAATGCAAGCTTGTAAAGTTGCCTTAGGCTAGTAATGTTTTCCGCGTGTTACGTCATGTATTATGTATGTACGAGGCGCGAGAGTGACGAACGCGTTGAGAATCAGCCACTCTCGCTAATTAATATTGCGCACCGAGCGTAACTAGAGGATTTCTCTTGCTCGTGAATGTCACGTTAATATCGCCTTTAACACAAGGAAAAAATTATGCACGGTACACGGCCACAACGACAATCTAACGTGCGTCTATTAATTTAAAAATGGATAAAGCAATAGGGGTTGGAATTTACGCGCCACATGTGTACGTGCGTGCGTGTATGCGTGTGCGCGAAAACAAGATTTTTAACGTTTGGGCTTAGGTAGGCTGGCTATTTTTGTCTTCTAGTGTCATTACAAGCGCTCAAATGTCTCCTTATTACAATCTCTTTAAGCGGCATTTTCATAAGCTACAAATGAGCCCGCACCACCATCCAAAGACCTTGGATGTATGCTGCACCCGGCGGCCCCAATTTCCCAAACACATATTATAACAAACCACTACCAAAATCTGCCCAAAGAATAAAAAACGAGCCATATCGTAGTCCTACGAATGAGCTCTATTAAATTTTCGCGTAGCGTGTTGCGCGCGCATCCTACCCCCACTTTGTCGGCTCGGTCAGTTTACATTTTGCCGTTTTCACTCGCCGGCGCGCGCGGTTTCGTTTCACTAACGCACCGGTCGCGCTTGGTTTCTCAGGTTACGACGTTTGCGCTTTTTGCAATCGAGGACGTACTCGCGAGCAACCCGCATTCGTTCGAAGCGTACCTTTCCCAAGCGTTCGTTAAATCGCGCTCGTGATTGCCAAAGACATATTGTTATTACGAGTGGCTGCAAAATTACGAAAAGGAGGTGGAAAAGAATCGGCGACTCCCAGTGGTTTTATTAAGAGTTTATCGGTTTAAATTGCACTGCAAATATAAGTAGCTCTTATAATATTGGTCACCTGACTATCCATTGGGGGGATATTGCGTTCCCAATGTGAAAACACGTTATTATTTACGCTGTTAAGCAGTGAAAGAAGGTCGCGGCTGATGTATGTTGAACCGACGTACGTATGTTTAATTAACGGGAAAGTCGTTGTTACGTACTTTATTTAAGGTGAAGAATAGCGGAAGAGCATATATTGCCTATTGACACTACGATCTCTCGGGAATAACATACGCAGCGTACATACACGCCCGTGTAGTGCAAATAAATAAATATACGAGCATACGCGCGGTGTGTGCGTGAGCACGCACACGTTCATGAGCGTTGCCTACTAACGCGTTCACGCGATCGTTTATCGTAGTGCGGTCCCTCGTTGTGCACGCATATAACCTTAAATCGGGAGTGTATGTGACTGCGGCTCACGTACATACGCGTTCCGGGTGAACGGTGTAAGAATTGGTCGGAGGGGGAATAGGGTGTGCGATAGGGAAAGGAGAAATAAAGATGGCGACACAGTGCGGCGTAAACAATGCGATGACGATGGTTCAGCCGCACCATCAGCAGTTCGTCTCGTCCAGCGTCTATTATGGTTATGTTCCATTGCGGCTCGAGGATGAGGGTCCCCAGAAAAATGACGGTCCTAGCATGGACATCGATGTGGACGTGCAGCAGCAGCGTCAGGTGCAGCAAATCCTTGAAGGCCGCCGAAGTCTTGGCCAAAGGAAGCGAGCCTTCGGTCACGATGAGGTCGACAATTATGTGCCGCGTTTAAAGAGGTTCCGAGAAGGTGAGGACGACCTTTCTTTTCGCTGAGGACGTGGCACCCGCGTCGCGCTACTTGGCCATTATTTCTTATTTACCTTTAATATACACGCATATGCTTGCTTATTGGCTCACATTCGTGCAACATCATGGCATTGTCCGCAGGAAAAGGAATTTTATGCTTATAAATGATGGTGGATTTTACGATACTTGATGTGTGATCTGTGGCTACTCGATTATAATGAACATTACAGATTACATTACAATATTTCACTATTATAAATAATTTTAAAATATCATGAATGCCTCTTTGTGGCTATATTGTCACCTATATATCACGTACGTGAGAATAATGCAAAAGTTTTCATTTCGCAAAGTACGGTAAAAGTAAAGTAAATATAATATAACGCTAGGATCATATTTTTACAAAACATCTTTGTATGCTACATATATATATATATATATATATATATATAACAAAATTGATTTAATAGTACGTAAATTAATGTCAATGTTTTTAATGTTATTGACCATAATCATCATCTAATAGTCCAATAATAATTATATAACGAACTAATGCAAATCCTAGATTTAAAAATTTTTAATTCCCTCCTACAAATATATTATCATTATTATTATTAAAATTGACCTGGGCTTAGCTCTAATATGAAAAATCGTAACATTGAGACCTCGGTTTATGTTAGAAATAACATTTAAAAATTGTCACATATTAAAAGTAGTCCAAATCGTCGATTCTCGGTTAACTGATAATTAGCAGCTACAAGTCGAACGCAGACGCTTGCGAAAAAGTTAAATTCGCTCATAAATCACAGTGACAAATATGAGCTCAAATTTGTTTGGCTCCATCATGGTAAGCGCTTGTGCGCACACGCGCGTCCCCAAAAATATGTCACCGAGAAAACGCGAGTATTATGCAAATCAGACAGCCTATTTACCCTGCAGAATACGTATTGGGGATGTGACGTCAACACAACGACCAAGTGAAGCTTATTGGAGTCGATCTCGTGCACGTGCCAATGACCGGGTTTTTTACTCTCTCGCATACAGGCGAGCGTACGCGAAAGAGAAAGAGGGAGGTAGAGAGAGAGAGAGAGAGAGAGAATGCAAATTTACGTAACACAAATTCACTTATGTAAAAGTAGAATCCCGATGCCCCCGGAGGCGTGATTATTGCTGTGTAATTTATTTGTTCTCATAACAAGAAGAAGGTAGATTGATTGATTGAAAAATGGATATAAAAATACTAGACTTGATTGAAAAATCATTCTATTTTTAATGTATCGATATAAAATTTCATTTTGAAATCTAACTTCTTTTTTCGATTTGATATTTTAATCGTCACATTTCTCAACAAAGATCGGTTTTCTAGCAAAAGCTTTAAAGCAATTTTAATGTGTCTATTCAATTACCTTTCACTCTAATAACGCATGAATACTTTATTATAAGTATACATAAGCAAGTCATTATTGAACATTTAATTTGATTTAATAAAATACCGCATATTTATACCAGTTTGGATTATTATATAATGTGCATTTTTTAATTTAAATTATACAATAAGATTATTAGTAAGAAAATATATTTGTTTATATAGTTCAAAGAAATTTCTAAATATTATTATTTCTGCTTAGTGTTAATTAACTCAATGTGATGCACCGTTTAAATAGTTTTTAACATTGTGCCATTCGTTTAAATATAACATTATAAACATGAGATTTAAAAAAAAAAAATTGGATTGCCTCTAAAATATTATTATTACAGTTCGTGATATGATTCGTCAAAATATGATATTATAAAATAAATCGTGAAAATGCAATAGGTCAATTCAATAAAACATTTTCTAAACCACAATCTAGAAGTATGTGGTGCCAAGGAGTCATCAAATATTAAGAGCCACAATCGATAAGTCAAGTGGGTTTGATTTCAGAGGCAGTGGTAACAAACGTCTTTTCCATGGTGCATGAGACTGCCTCAGGGCAGAAGAATATGGACTGGCCCAGATGTACAATGAATCGCCACTATTACGCCTAAGTCCAGCTGATGACTTTGACATAGCCTGTCGACCCACAATGATGACAGGTAACCTTAAATTCCAGTCAGCCTCTGTCAAACAGTATCGATGCCAGATGTCAGGAAATGGAGGACATGCTACTATTGACTCATGGATGTTGTTCCTCTTATCATCATTACCATCAGATTCAGCTAAGCCAAGGCATATCGAGGAAGCAGAATCTTGACTGCCCACTGGGTCGACCACCTTCATCACTTCATGTGTACATACTCAGTTACAACAAATGTATATTGACAACAAATTTGTTTAATCTAGATAGATTAATTAATTAATTAATTTAATTTATATTATAATTTTAAGTTCATTAAAAAATTAACGAGAAACTATTTTATTTGGCAATTAAAAATGAGTAAATTGTATCATTTTTATTGTAAAAGTTGTGTACACATCCATTTTTCAAGTGGTTGATCCTTTGGTGCAAAACTATTTTGTTAATATACAGATCGAAACGAAACCGTAAGGCGTATTAAATGTTACGCATTTATAATATAAGTTAGTGTTTAAGTTATTCACATTGGCTTATGATAAAACTAAATAAATATTTACTTTTGTATATAATTAAAAATGACTTTCAATTTTATTTTTATATATTTACCTTTATTTAATTAAAATACAGCCTTTTCTTATGTTACACATACAGTACTTATTTTTAACAACAGATTTAATTTTATAATAATAATTTCTTTTATATATTTTATTTTGTACAATATGTTCAGCCTTACATATATTTAAGAATTTAACTTATTTAATACAAATAATAATTTAAGTTATAGTATCGGAATATTTATTTATTTAAAATAATACTAAAAATCGAAATAAAATATTTTTAAATTTCAGTCACAATTTTTAAAAATAATTTACACCTATGCATACTAACTTTTTCATTGACTTAAAGTAGTAAATAATATGTATGCATTAATGTATCGATAATTTTTTAATTAAAATCTTTCATATACAGAACTAATTAAAATGCTAATTATTTATTATAAATAATTAATTTATAAATGAGCTAAAATATATTTATGAATATACTAATTAGACACGAATTATGTATAACGTATTTCCTGAGATTATTGATTAATATTTGTTTTTCTATAAATTTTCTACAATTTCGAATTTATTAAATATCAAATAAACTTAATCAGTTCAATAAATATTATTAACAAATCGAAATTAAAAGAACAAACAAATATGTAGAAATTATTTAATCGACTATTAACGATATCTAACAATAACAATGTGAAATTTAAATTTTCGTTATTTTACTTTCATACAGTAATGTCAATAATATTAAAGTATTTATATAACTAAAATTAATTATATTTAAAAATAGTATCCAATTAACTTAATCAATGTAAATTTTTTTTACTGCACCTTCAATAGTTCATCATAGAAATAAAATATCTACAAAAACTAAATTTCAACATTTATATTAAATTATTAAAATAATGATAATTATAATGATTTGCCTATTTGATTATTTTACAATTTTAATTTAAAGAGAAAAATTAAAAATAAATTTTAAAAATATCTAATACATATTATCCGATTATTTTTAAATCGTATGTAACATTGTAATTGTTTCTATTTTCAATTTTGGAAGGCATTTTCATTTCCTAACTGCAGAAAAATCTTCTAATTAAAAAATACCATTATTTTATTTATATAATCATTCTCCTTTTTTCGTGTTATTTATTTTTTTTTATATTAATTTTGATATATATTTTTATTGTTCCACAATTTTTCATTTATTGCATCCAAATGTAGTCTAAAATATCTAATTTAAGAAAAGGGCTGAAAAATTAAAATAATCTTGTTATAAAAATTAAAATAAATTGAATGTTATTCAAAATAATAATTATTCATCTATAAAAACAAATTCAAACATTGTAAAATTACTTAAAAGATCAATTAATAAGAACATTAAAAGAAAAATGAACAAATTTGTTCTTATCTTAAAAAATCTTTTTCGAAATACTTAACCCAATATACAAGAAGTGATTTAAAAATATCCTATAGTACACATACATGACTAACAATAGTGTATTTTTAAAATGTCTAGCGTTTTATCTATATCAATATATTGTTATATAATGAATCATTTTTTAAATCGAATTTTGCCATTTCTGAATTCTCAAGATTTCCGTCGTCTAATAACTAATTCACACCTTAATCTATCTACACATAAATCTAAGTTCAAATATTAAAATACAAAAAGATGTTTCAAAATAAATTTATATTAACTTGTATTTGATATGCATTTGAAGTAAATGTTTTTCGGTAGATATTTGTTTCAAATTTCATTACTTTATTTTATAAACAATTGATTTATTGTTTAAATCAAACTCTAAGTTTATAAATCTTATTAATTATTTATTAATCTAAATCTGAAATTATTGGTAAAATACAATAGTTTAATTGTTTTTCTTTTAATTTATTATTAAAATGGTTAGATAATAAAAATTAAAGCAAACCTGATGATTGCTATTAGAAGATTCCGATTCAATTGCATCTTCATTAATATCTTTTGTGCTCGATGAAATAGAAGGTAGACAAATTGTATATGTTTCATTTGAAAATCCATCCTACAATAAATTTAAAGTTCATTTAAATCATTACAAATAAATTAATGGATTCGAATTGTTAATCCAATAAATTCAGATTTTTTTTATTGCTTTAAACATTGATATCTAAGAGAAAATTATATACAAGCAAGAAACAGAAACATACAACTGTTTATTTAATAAAATAGTAATAAATTTTTAAGTATTAAGGTTATGTACAAACCGAAAATTCCACTTGATCCAAAATATGTTGCGTGGAATTGAAATTTTGAGCTGACTCAATGACATCAATACACGTTTGCGTTCCAGCATTAGTTTTGTTACTGTTGGATAGTACTGACGCTATCGTGTTACCTCGAGCATCAACTTCAGATTCGTCGTCACTTGAAAAAGAACTATTCCTTAAGTACTTTAGTGATGGTAAGGAATTTTCATTTTGCTACAAGAATAAAGAGAAATAATATATCGTAGACGTTTTGCAATACTTCACAAATTTTTAAAAACGTACTATGATATTCGAATTTTGTAAAATTTTATTTTAGACAATATTTAAAAATTTAAAAAATAAACACTAACTTTATTGGATTCCAAAACTTTTAAGCAATACATTAAGATGAGTTTGATGTCTTTGTGTTGACTCATAATATTTTTTGCTCTTCTAAAACAAAAAATAAATTATATTTTATTTGTACAAAATTAATTAATTTCATAATGAATGTTGATCAGAATCTCTTTAAAATTTGCGAGCTTTCGTAATAATTGAATTTACTGGAATTAAATAAATGACTTAAAATTTAAAAAAAATATAAAATAATGTGACAAAACTAAATCGTGATTTTTTAAACTTTCTTTTCAAGTATTATCTGCAATTCAGAAAGAAGTTACAATAATTTACAAGCAAAACGCAGATTTAAATTGAGTTAAATACTTAAACATTCTATTTCCATCCACAATTATTTAAGATTTTATTTAATTTTCTATCGCATATGCTTAAATTGATCGCTGTATAAACTTAAACTGTACATATCGAATAAAGGAATCGATTAAAGTATTAAACTGAAAAAGCTCACTGTACGAAAGAAAAATTAAGTATAGCAACCTCGCAACAGCCCCGTCATCGAGTGGCCTTGACTCCGTTGCTTCCTCCCCAATATTTTCTGCTAATAATGGCGGCTGCTGATGCTGTTGTTGCTGTAGTTGTTGCGGCTGTTGATGCTGATGTTGCTGCGGCTGTTGTTGCTGCTGTTGCTGAAGCGAGGCCTCGTGACTGGGAATACAATTGTTTCGTAGAGCGATATCTTGCTGTTGCAAATGGCTGGTACAAGGCTGCAGGTTCAGTGAGTACTGTGTATCCGATGTAATAGGCATCGGCAAATTTTCCAGGCCATGCTGTCGATTACACTTATTCCTGCGTTTTTCAATTACAACTATTAACGCAATTGTAAATTTAAGGTTTTTTAAATTTAAATTTTCAATTAATGATAAAATCGATATTTTTTGTAAATATTGCCTTAACGATAGACTGTATTTTCAGATACACGAAAACCAGAAATCTTCAGTGTTTACTTACATCATTAATTGTAGTTAAATATTAACTTTAAAATTACATTTTGTTTATAGTATCGAAGGTAAACAGAAACTTACATATGTGAAATAATGACTCCATTCGCAGAATTGGACGATAACACTGCGTGAGTTGTACTGACGCTGCAATCCGTTGTAGTTTTAGATGATTCTGAGAGCAAATTTTGTCTTGAGTAACTAAAATGTAAAATTTATCAAATTAAAAATTGTAAAATTAATTTTGTGTTCGTTTAGTTATTTCTACAAGGCATTTAATTATTAATTAAAACAGAGAAATCTCAAAAATCAGTTAAAAAAATAATTAATTATCCTTTCGTTAGTTAATAGGCATAGGATAATTAGATTTTTTAAAAAAATAAAAAATTAAAGATTTATAGAACAACGTATTATATTCACTTTTCGTGCATGTTATTAATTATGTAAAATTAATGAAAACTTTATGATGGAAATTAACATTTCATAAATAATAAATTTAATTATTAATAAATAATAATCCAAATAGGAAAAACTAAATTAAATTATTAGAAAAGTTAGCAATTTCATATAATACATATTAATTATAAAGCAAAAATTATAAAGTTTGTTTAAATCATATGTATAAAAGGATACTGATTAATTAAAATTCTTGATTGTTAAAAAAACCTATAAAATTTTCAGCCACATATTTTTCAAACGAAATCAAAATTCAACAAAAAAGTATAAAAAATATGTGTGTTCCTGATAAATTTACGTACCTATTTATTTACATACCACCTAATGTTCCTTGCATCTCAATATTTCACTAAATTTAATATGCTTTAATATCCACATTAATAGTAAATATTTAATATTTTACTTTGATTAATAGAGAGTTGTATGGTGGATGCGAAAATAAAATGAAGACAATAAGTCATACATCATTTCAAAATTTATTTTTTAAAATGTAGTACATAAAATGTTCAAATTTACGTATTTACAAATTATCCAAAAAAATGTACAGATTTAATATCCCTTATTCTATGAAAGCTAATGTATTTTTCGTAAACTGTTTTTAAATTTTCATTAAATTAAAATTATTAGTAATTATTTATGCCATACTTCATAAAACTATTAATTTCATAATAAAAATTATTTCTATATTATCAATTGAATAATTGTAATAAAAAGATTAATTTTTTAATATACCTGTAAAAGAACTTTATAACTTTAAAAAACAAAATAATGTATTATTAAAAATATTAAATTTAAAAATTAATAAAAAAAAAATAAATTAAAATAATTCTGGAATAATTATATTCTTTTAAGACGATTTTAATTGAAGAAACTATATTGAAAGATCCTCTTGTTTGTTTACATTAAAAATATTTTTGGTATAATGGATTACAATAATTGAAATGTTTTATTTTATATATTTTACATTTGTTCAAAAATATATAATAAGAACATAAGATTCAAATATTTTGATGAATCAATAAAAGAGAAATAAATCACAACTGCATAATTTTTAAATTCTTCCTAATATAAAATATTGAACCGATTTATTTTTTACATAAAAGAGTACAAGGCATTAAAAATACTCAATTATAAACGTCACTTTTTAATTAAAATATCTATTCATAATACTCAATTCGTTTTTAAACTTACTTATAAAATATTGTCAGATATTAATTTAAATATTTGGTATATTTCGTATACTTTATTATATATAAAAATTTATTTTCCATTATTGTTTAAGTATTATTGTTATTTATTATTAAAAAATTTTAATAAATAAATTAATAAATATTATTAAAAAATTTCTAATATTTTTACAATATGTCAATGTAGAAAATGTAAAACTTTAAATAAGAAATGAACAAATTTTAAAGTCAAATGATAAATTGTTATATTAAGAATAATTAAAAAACGCTAAATCACGGAAAAATCTAGCCATTTTTCAAAAAATATTTTATACAATGCTTCTATTCATTAATTAATCAAAATAATTCAAATAAATAAATTATAATTATAATAATCATAAATCCGAATAATATCTACCTATTAATCCTAGATTATCCATAATTTCTACATCTTCCTCTAAATGATAAATAAATTTGAAATATACATTAACAATAAGATTAAACTAATTAATGGATGTAACATATCAAATAAATAAGCATGACATAAATAATTGGTAAACTCGTTTGATAATCTCTACGAGAATGAAAGTGAACGGAAAAAACGGCGAACGTTATCGTACAATATTGAATAGTTTGATTCTCCGCACTTAAGATTACCTTCTGAAGTTATCCCAGTAGTTATTTGCTCTATTGCCTGGTGGAACCTGATTATTCAGCTGCTGGTGCTGTTGCTGTTGCTGTTGGCAATTGGCTAAAGTCGAAACGACGAGAGGCTGAGACGTCGGTAAGTTGCTCGGCAATGAAACAAGATTTGGTAAGGATGAACTCGGAGGAAGCGTTGTCGTGTCCAAAGAGCCGAAGTGCTGTTGTGCCGCAGCTCTACCGAGATTCGAATGCTGCTCCTCATGCAACTCCAAATTATTGCTTGAACGTGACTGTGAGTGTCGAAATTGAGCCTAGAAGAATAAGGATAATTGCTGTTCTACTATACGTGTTTTTCGAAAACTAGAAATATTAATAAAAATCTTCGGTTTGTAAAACGAATTGAATAAAGCTATCATTCTTGCTACCTACGTCCTTCATACAACTCTGATCTTTTTATTTTTTATCCTCCTAGTGAAGGAAGAGGAGGAGGGAGTTGGAAAATCTAAAGAGAGAGAGAGAGAGATAGCGCGCATAACTAGGACTAACTCTGTATAACGAGAAAATGTAAAAAAGATAATAAAATAACACACGTTGCTTCAACCCCATTACCGCATTATCTGGCTATTTACACTCATTTGCTCGTTTGTCCATACTCGCGCTAATGTGGAAGCATGCCCTCGCATACTGAATCACTGCGATTGTTAGATGACCACATTACAGTAAAATTATTGATGTTTTTCGACTATGTATTCAATATTTGCTTGTCCAACCTGAAGTTGAACTATTGCCGATTTCATCGATTGCATTTCTCGCTGCTGAGACCATAAAAGTTGACAACATTGTTGTATCGTTGTGTTCATCATTTGTAATTGCTGCGCCTGAGAACCAAGAAGCAGCTGTTTGTAATACTGTGCTGATCCTACAACAGCACCTGTAATACAAAAAAAAATTACTCCATGCTTATGCTTATTAGGTCTTGTACAACTCGTTTTATATTTAAATACCTTGAGGTGGCTGATTCGATAACGCAGTTGGCATTTCCCAAAAGTTACCTCCAAATCCATTCTCTATAAGCGACTGAGATCCCATTCCTGATAAATTCTCGGATGCTGATATACCATCGACACTATGCTCATGAGAACAGTTTTCTACAAAGATGTTTTTGACAAAGCATAAACAATTTTTTAACTTTTAATTAGCAATGAGTAAATGGCTGTTTTGAGCTAACCAATATTTGCAGGTGAAATCCAGATATTTGCTGGCGTACTACTGTGACTATTTAACGAATTAGAGTTCCTCTGACTACTCCACTCCTGTCCTTCATTTTGATTACTAATAAAATCATTGCTTGGATCCTAAAATTATAATGATTATTACATATGTTTTTTTAAGTAACAAGTATACACGAAATAATATAAAGCCAAAAGTATTCAAAGACTTTGAAAGTATTGTATTTTATTAAATTTGAAAGTACTGTAAAGTGGACTGTAACTAATCGTGTGTTTGCTTAATGCAAACATTATGGAGAACGTTAATGAAAATCAAACACACCTTCTTTGCAAAATCTTCGAGCTGGCGGCGCTGGTTGCTCACCACATTATTACTCTGCTTCTTCTCGTTGAGTACAAGCGATGGTGTGGAACTGGTGAGCGATGGAACAGAGCTCGAGGTTCCTTGCTTGAAGCGACCAAACACTGTGCGGTAAAATTGTATTATAGTCTGCTGATGCGTTATGTCACTAGTCAGGCCCTGTCAATCATTATAATACATAATGCAATGCAAATCATAATTGAAGAACCTAATACCGATAGGATTTTCATAAAATGAATGCCAACATGCAGTGGCATACTCACCCGAATATGTTCAAGTAAGTCCAAGTCGCTGACGCTTTCCTCCAGCTGATCGTAGATGGTCGGGATTTTGGATTCGCTATTGACGCCGTTGGGGGCTATCGCGGTATCGTCCTCGTGCTCCGGGTCGGAACTCAGCTGCGGCAAATCCGTGCCATCTCGGCACCGCGTTGCCTCGTCCATCAAGGCCTTCAAGTGCGAAAGCTGAGACTTCAAAGTTTGCAACTCGGCTACTTTGTCACGTTGTCCCGTGAGCCTCGAGTTATCCGAACTCTATAATAAAAAACATTTAAATAGAAGATAAACAATGGCTTTTTATATGAAGAAAAGATAGCTGTCCTACTCACACTTTTATACTCACAATTTATAAGTTTCGCTTAATAAGATTAATGCAAATAACCTTTTATTATAAAATCGCTAAAAATCTCTCGTATTTTGATATAAAATTATTGGAAGTGTATTTATATATATATATTAATCATTACAAATTATTATTAAAGTGTATTGTTATTATTATTATTATTATTATTATTATTATTATTATTATTTTATTATTGAAGTGTATTTAGATAGATATTATTCTTACGAATATTTGGGTATAATGTATAAAGTGGATTTATAAACTTGTTCGAGATTCCCCTGAAGTCTCGAATGTCTCTCAATAGTACTTCATTGTTCAAAAAGTACATTACAACATTCGAACGGATTCATAGTTGGCAAATGAGCCGCAAGTGCTTAGATCTCGATTAGAATTCCCAGCTGTCGTCTTTTGGGCACGATATCACCTTTTTTACGACCCATTATCTAGAACTAGAAGTTCGAATGTAGCCTTTCTTTCCATCGCGTGTCTTATTCCAAAACAAAGTGCATATTCTAAGAACACCAAAAGCGTTGACCACCCCCTATAGCTTTATTCGAACAATCCCACCGAAAAAGTAAACAAGGATTGACACACTTCACAGCATTTGTGAGTCCGACAATTGTTCATTGTTTAATAAAGCCCTGCCCAAGGTCCACCCTAATTGCAGTGCACCAATTGCAATACAATAACAATTGTGATCCAATGAAACTTCCCACTCCTAAGGATACGAAAATGAAATACTTCTGCAAAGAACCGAGAGAAGAGAGCCTTATAACGTACAGTTAGCAAAGGGCAAAGTGTGCCTGACTTCAAATAGAGAAACCAACTACAAAACCACTAGAACGAGGAGCCATCCTCGAAGCAATTCGATATTCAACTTATAACTGAGCATCGAGATTGTACGGAAAGTATCCGTTTACTTCTTGAATACAAAATAATAAGAATATATCTACATTTTAGCTTCAATAAA